>VZQC01002447.1:2295937-2322285 GCA_009823505.1 Rhizomys pruinosus | reverse complement strand
CTTAGGGATTTTGATTGGGATTGTGTTGAATCTGTATATCAGTTTGGGTAAAATTGACATTTTTACTATATTAATTTTCCTGACCCATGAGCATGGAAGGTCCTTCAATCTTTTGATATAATTTTCAATTTCCTTCTTCAGGGCTTTAAAATTTTTGTTGTAGAGATCTTTGGTATTTTTGGTTAGGTTTGTTCCCAGGTATCTTACTATTTTGAGGCTATTGTGAGTGAGAAGGTCTCCTTGTATTCCTTCTCCACATGTTTATTGTTGGTGTAAAGAAAGGCTACTGGTTTTTCTAGGTTGAATTTGTAGCCTGACACTTTACTAAAACTCTTAATCCTTTCTAGAAGTTTTCTGGTGGAGTTTTTAGCATCCCTTAGGTAAACTCTCATATCATCGCCAAAAATGGATAGTTTAACTTCTTCTTTTCCGATTAACACTCTTTAATTTCCTTCTCTTGTCTTATTGCCCTAGCAAGTGTTTCGAGCACTATGTTGATGAGGAGTGGCAATGGAGGGCAGCCTTGCCAGGTTCCCACCTGTTCTAGTTTGTCTTCCATTGCTGTGACAAAACACTCTGACCAACACTGACTTGGGGAGGAAAGGGTTTATTCAGCTTACATATCCTGGGTCACAGTTCTCAGGGAGCCCAAGGCAAGAACTCAGGGCAGGAACCTGGAGGCAGGAGCTGAAGCACAGGCCATGGAGGAATGCTGTTCACTGGCTTGCTTCTTCTCTGCCACCTTCTTATACTATACACAACCACCTGTCCAGGGTGGCACTACTCATTGTGGGCTGCCCCCCCCCCCCCGCTCGACCATCAAGACAATACTCCACAGATGTGTCCACAGGCCAATCCAATGGAGCCAATTCCCCAATTGAGGCTCCCTCAACCCAGGTGTGCCAAGTTGACACTAAAGCTATCCAGCACACCTCCCCAGAGTTGGGATTAAAGGTATGTGCCACCACCCCAGCAATACTTCTTTTTCTTACTTCATTTCTTTTTTTTCTTTTCTCACTTTAGTTTTTTTTTGAGGATAAAGAAAAGGAGGAGGAGGAGGAGGAGGAGGAGGAGGAATTTATGGACATAAATAGCATGGCCTTGAACTGGTTACATAGGCCAGGCTATCTTAGTACTTGCAAGAATTCCCCTGCCTTTACTGGTATTAAGTCAAGTCATCTGTGAGGACAAACTGCTATGAAGAAGTTTAAAGGAAGCTAAGAAAAATCAGGTGGTGCACACCTTTAATCCTAGCACTTGCGAGGCAGAGGCAGGTGGATCTTCATGAGTTCAAGGCCAGCCTGGTCTACAGAGTGAGTTCCAGGACAGCTGGGGCTACAAGGAGACTCTGTCTCAAAAACACCAAAAAAAAAATCAGGACAAGATTAAACAGAGAGCATATCCTTCTCTAAGCTATTGTCTTCTGTTGGCTATAGTAAGTAACTTGGTTAAGCAAAAATTGTTCTCCATCAAGAATTCAAGCCAGACACATTTTGAAATCTGTGGATATAGGATCTGTCCTTTGACCCTGGTGTGGCACACAGAAGGTGGTACAGGGACAGAGGGGGCACTTCCATCCTGTTAATGTAAAAGGAACATCTGTCTGTTATAGCACCCATGTAAGTGGAGGTACTCAAGGTAGAGAGACTGAAGCTTTATCATAGCCCCAGGCCTTTGCCATGGTAGAAGTCAAATTAACATCTGGGTCTTTTCTTTATGTGTCAGTAAATTCCATTATTGCCTTAGTTATTTTGAAGTTTCTATCATTCTCATAACTCACTGACATGTCCCTAGTCCTACATACCAGTTGCAAAAACCTATAGAGAACTAAAGAACCATTTTCACATATGTAACACTTGAAAATCTCTGTGTCTTTGCTAATTTCTCCAATATGAATTGATCTATCTTTTCCATGTTCTCACAGTACTCCACAAACACTCAAATTAAGAAACTTAATATCTTATATTGATCAAATTTATGTTTATAACTATATTTTGGAAGATTTGAGCTGCTTAGGTGGAGGAATGACCTCTCAGTCATCATCATTTTTTTTTATTGCTTGCAAACTTTAATCTTGCATAAATATGTCTTTTTTTTTCAAGAGGCCACTAATGAATTTCTTTTTTGGGTATTTTTTTAAAGTAGTTACAAAGTTCTGGCACTTCTGATGTAAATTCAGATTTTTTAAAATTTGGTACCTACTTTTACTCATCCTTACAGATATCTTTTTTTTTTTTTAATTAGGGAAATAAGAGGAAATGTGCCCTTGGGCAAAAACCCAACAGTCTGTGGGGGAGGGGGTAATAACGAGTAAAGGAAGTGAAAGAGCGTGCAGAGTGAATGTGAAAGAGCGTGCAGAGTGAAAGTGGAAGAGGGCATGAAAGGCAGAGAGAGAGAGAGAGAGAGAGAGAGAGAGAGAGAGAGAGAGGTGAAGGGGCAAGGGAGAGAGAGGCTTGCACAAATATCATTTTATTTGGACTGTATAATATTCTTTTTCCCCCTCATTCTTTTGTCTTTGTACATACCCTCCACCAATATATCAAAACTGCCTACATCTGAAAATAAATGGTAGCTTAATTCTAGAACCTGTTAAGGGATTCACAATAAAAGAGCACAGTTGTTTTCAGATCATGAGGAACCTAACATAAATGTTGCTTAGTTTGCCTTACAACTAGGTACTTGGTATTAGCATCCACAGATGAGGAATACCATTTGTTGTTTGTTTATCTGGGACTGTGATACTTCACTCAACATAATATCTTCTAGTTCCATCCTTTTACCTGCATAGTACACGATGTCATCTTTCTTTACTGCTGCATAGAACTCCATAGTGTCTGGAGTGCTGGGATGATGGGCTTCATCTCAGCATCTTTAGTGCTGGGATCACAGGCTCCATCTTGGCATCTTGAGTGCTGGGATCCCAGGCTCCATCTCTGTGTCTCGAGTCCTGGGATCACTGGCTCCATCTTGGCATATCTCGAGTGCTGGATTCATGGGCTTCATCTTGGAGTCTTGAGTGCTGGGATCAACCACCTCCATCTTGTCATCTTGAGTCCTAGGATCACGGGTTCCAAAAAATTCTGGGATCACGGGCTCCATCTCGGCGTCTTGAGTCCTGGGATCCCGGGCTCCATCTCCAACAAATTTTTTAGTGGAGTATGGTGCTATTTAATTTAAGATCCACTCGGGTTGACGTGGCTGGATCCTGGGGACATTTCACAGTCCTTTGTGAGGACTTCTTGTGAGCCAATGCTAAGGTCTACTGCATTGAAACCAGTCTTCTGATTATGTCATCTTTCTAATTTTTTATTTCTTTTTATTCTTTGAGATTTTCATACACAAGTACTGGATTTACACCATTCTCCATTTCCTTCTCTAACTTCTTCAGGTCCAGCCTTATTCCCTTTCCATTTCTTGTCCTCATCTTTAATTATTTTTGTTACATACACATACATACTCTTGAGTATCAGTCTTTAAAGTTTAGCTGAAAGTTTTGAAGAGATTGACTCAATATATCCTATGTGTATATATTTATGGGTTACAATGTAATATTTAGATACATGTATAATGATCAATGGGTAGGGGTAATTAGCATATCCATCAGCTCAAAGGTTATATCATCTGTGTTTGGTACATTCAGAGTCTACTCTTAAAAGTATTTGGAAGTATAAAATAAATTAATATAACTATAAATAAATTAGCATTAACAATAGGCACCCTTTTGTGTGACAGAATACTAGAAATTCTAGATTTTATATTCCTGTCTCTAGTGCCTGTCCATACCTTCCCAAGCCTCTGGAGATCACTATGGTATTTTTGTATATGGAAGATCTTTTTCTGTAAATTGGAAAGTAGTTCATCTTTTTGTTGTTGTTCTTAACTTGAGAACATATGGTGATTGCATTACCAACTTGTCTCTGAGTTCACCATTCCGTTTTCTGAGTCAAAGCAGCTTTTGTATTAATTCTTTGAGCGATCTTCTGGAAAATTATATATTATTGATAAATCTTTGGTGTGGGATATTGAGTTATGTCTCTTCTTGCATTTCACTGAGCTCCTAATTAAGCTACTTTATATGAAAAACTGATGTACGAGACTTGGAGTTGAATGTATTGATTTGCATATTGATTCCCTTTGAATCTGGTTCTTACCGCTGTATATCACAGCAGAACAGAATCTGCCTTGTTTTGATAAGAAAGATAATTCAGGCGGTTGGGTTTATTGCTTAGGCTGTTAAATTGGAAAATAAAGTAAAAGTTGTCAACCATTTTCTTTTATGGCTTTTGGAAGAAAGGTTTAAACTTAACTTCAAGTGACTTGGCTGAATTTTTGGCAAGATACATTTATTTACCTTGGGATTAAACACAACTTTTCCTCTTTAAGTTATCCTCAAATAATTTAATAGCACTGTGGCTCTCTAATATACCCAGAACCTCCTGAAGTGCTTGTTCTAATAGATATTTAGCTTCACCCCAGATTTTCTGACCATTTTGTGTGAGATAGGGCTTCATGTTTTGGAGTCAACACACTCCCAGGTGACATGGGTGGTTGTGCTCGTGGGGACACACTACTGTTTTAAGTACTCTAGAGGGTGGGTTTCATAGCACATGACTATACTGTACGTATCTGAGGGGAAAGTGGTGAACATTATCCTCAGACATTACTCAGGAGTCTGTTTCATCACAGGAAGTAAAAGGATGCTAGAATAGATACAAAGCATTTGTTCTCTATAGTACAAAAATTAGCATCCACAAATGGGGTGCCTTAGGACATTTTTATATATATCATTTTACCTTGTATATACTCACACCCCCAAAAATGTTTGCTCTAAATGCAAGCATTCTTGGTTTTATTTGGATCCAATGGCCCTGCCATAATATATAGAATAAAGATCTACCAGTCTCAGAGTTTTATAAAATTTTTATATTGTTCTTTCCATGTCCAGTTTTATAATGGGAATATTATTTTCCATGCTCAAAGCTTAATTTGATGGGCACATATTTACTGAAAGTAATATTAGTATGGTACAGGACCTGCATTATAAAATGATTTTCAAATGGTACCTGGTTCTCATCCCAAGGTTATATATCTGTTTGTGAATAGCTAAGTCTAGTTTCATAGGTCCTACACATTTATAGCTTGAATACCAAGCATTATGTTGTGAAAATTTCCATTGCAACTGATTATTTTCAGCATCTGGATGTTAAATTATACCAGCACAGGACCATAATGACATAACATCTCACGATTACAAATACAAATTACTTATCATTTTATTTTAAAATATGACAAAGTGGAGGTGTATGCCTTATATTCTGACTTGAAATAACTTTTAAAACAATACCACACAGAAAGGAAATGTGTCATACCTCCATAAACCTCCATCAGCTCATTTTAGAGAAGGTACAGTGTCTCTACTAAGCCTTAATTAAGGAAATAAGGTTGGAATGAAGGCATCCAATGAAAGACAGAGAGACCTAAGTTTGTATGCTCTACTGTTGAGGAGACGACTGTATGGTTCTCCATATGTCTGCAGATTTTTATATGTTCATATCTTACAAATTAACATTCCAGATTGATTTTTCAAGGATATTCACTTAATGAGCTGCTTTGGAAGTTAGTAGTAACTTACTGCTCATCATAAGAGGCTTTAGTTTCCTTGGTCCTACGTTCCTCTCCTCTAATTGGAGCATGTACAAGCACCACCTCTCTTGACCTTCCCATCATCCTATTGGTTCAATGGCTGAGGGAGATGGTGCAAGTATACTGAGACTGTTTTTTGCTATGTTAGTGAGTAATAAAAAATAAATAAACAGTTCTGACCTCCCATGAGTACCCATAGACTCTGGCAGATTTAGTAACTTTCTAACTCTAAGTAGGAAAATATGATAATCTTCAAAGTTCTTGACCCTCCTTCCCACAGCTGAGTACCTATCACAGTTCAATTTGTTACACAGGCTCTTTTGTAGGTTGATTCTTTTCCCATGGAGCAATTATTTTTGTGATTTCACATTCTAGATATTTGCTAGTATAAGATTTGATTTGCATTTCTTCAGAATTTCATCAAAGACTGTGCATTGTTTTTCTGTGTTTTTTTGTATACGTGTACAGATGTAGTGTTGTGTATGTGGAGACATATGCAAGTGCACATGTATGCATGTGTGCATGTGTGCATTTGTGTGTTGGGGTCTAAGGTTGATGTTAGATATCTTTCCTTCATCACTCGCCACCCTTATTTGTTGAGGCAGTGTCTCTCCCTGAACCTGAAGCTCACTGATTTGTCTAGGCTGGCTGGTCAATGAGCTTCAAGGGTCTTCTGTCTTCCCATCTTCTCTCCCCCAAAGGTGGGGCTACAGGCACAGCTATACCTGAGTTCTAGGAGGCATTTTATTGACCGAGCCATCTCCTAAGGCCCTGAGAGTCTTGTTTACTGTTCCTTATTTTTATAATTTTAGTGCCCCTTTACAGGGACTGGTACATGGTCAGAGGTCATATACTTACTAAGCAAATAATTTACTGAATATTTCAGAAGGCACTGAGTCTTTTTTGGTTAACTTGTGATGCTGGTGCAGAAGAAGCATGGAGGATGCTAAATAGATAATGCTGTTGGGGTTGAAAAACTGTAAGGGAGAAGAAAGTAAAATTGGC
The DNA here is from genome assembly GCA_009823505.1 of Rhizomys pruinosus. Lineage (NCBI taxonomy): Eukaryota > Metazoa > Chordata > Mammalia > Rodentia > Spalacidae > Rhizomys > Rhizomys pruinosus. The sequence goes on along the minus strand of VZQC01002447.1, from coordinate 2,315,637 downwards.
AAAAGATTTCATTTCGAAAAGATTCTTACCAGTCTTATGGGGGTGGTGGGTGGTGGTGCTCTTTTAGACCTAATTGAATTGATAATGGGTCTGGGAACTTTATAGCCCTTCTTTAGCCATTTGTTGGATTGGATGTGGAATTCCTTAGGAACTGGATGTAACCACAGATATAGGGTTCAACCACAGATATGGCCATTTTCTTCCTTGGAGGTCTTTTCCAGAGAGGAACCAACAGTTCTGCACTGTCTTCCGGTTATGCTCCAACACTCAGTGATAATTCCTTGCTCACCAAGTGAGATCTAAGAGGTTTATCACTGAGCGCATGGAACCATTTTGGTATTTATTTCTATAAATTGTATCTTGGCCCACTTGGGTTTCTGTAGACTAAGGCCCTTAAAAATAACAAAGTTATTTCTTACAGTTCTGAAGTTTGAAAATGATAAGAATGAGGCACTAGCAGATCTAGTGTCTGGGAAGGGCACACTTCCTGTGCAGAAACTGACTTCTAGGTGGGATGGCCCACCTAGCACTCTGAGGTCTGTTTTATAATGATGTGACTCCTATTCATGAGGACTCCACACTGAGTACCTAATAAATGACCAAAGATCCCATCTTCTATTACCCCAAAGGCTTGCATAATAATGTATGAGTTTTGAGGAGACAGTCAATACATTGCAAATGGCCTTTCATTCACTATTGGTTGGTGTGGTTGTTGTATGGTACTTTATTCATTTCTCAGCTCTGTTGTTTATTCTAAGACACTTCCTCTGTCTCTAGTGGAATGTTAAGCAGCACATAAATACTGAAATTCTCATTGGATTTGATATAATAATCTCTTTAAGAGCCATCTATTTTGAGTTTTTTTTAATTTAATTTATTTTTATATGTGTATGAATGTACTGTATGCATGTAGGTCTATGCACCTGTGTTGTGAGACAGAGGCTCAAAAAGGCAAAAAAAGTTCACTTTTGTTTGGATGATATTTTCTTGAACATTCTTTCATATTCCTTCTTCACATAGTCTCTATTTACTAAATGTACTAGAATCCTTAGAAAATAGAAAATATTTGGCTTTCTTATACGATTAAACTCTTGTCTGTGTTGGTTTCTTGGGACCAGGATGTATATGTCCCTTACCTGTGGTAAGAACCCTTTTTTTCCCATCCAGGTGTGCTTTGGACTTCAGCTCAAGTAAAACATTTTCTTTTTCTTTTTTTTTAAATTTTTATTTATTTATTTATTATTTATTTATTTTTATGTCTGTGAATGTACTGTCTGCATGCAGGTCTGTGCACCCATGTCGTGCAATGCCGCGGAGGTCAGAAGAGGGCATCAGATTCCCCTGGAACTGGAGTTCTCCTGGAACTGGAGTTCTCCTGGAACTGGAGTTACAGATGGTTCTCAGCCACCATGTGGGTGCTGGGGATCAAACCCGGGTCCTCTGCAAGAGCAGTCGGAGCTCTTAACCACTAGGCTATCTCTCCAGCCCCAAGTGAAACATTTTCTATAAAACATTTTCTGAAATTCTCTCGTGACTCTTGGGCTTGTTTGTACCCTCTGTGTTTTGAAGATGCTACTATGTATCACTTTTCTTTTTGTTATAATCTCTTATATCAGATATGAGGCTGTTTTGTGGGCATAGACTGCATTGTATTCTTGTAATCTTAGACTATATCCCAAGGTCTAGCTCCAGTGGTGTGCTTACTGCCTCATAAGAACTTGTAAATAGCAGGTGGTAAATTTGAAGAGATTTCATAAGTAGGTTATTCAACAGAAATTATTAAAAATTAAATTACATAGGGTTATGACTGAATAATTATGTTACTAACAATATAATGTACAAACAATATTACTATAAATTTAAATGTATTTTAATACATTAGAATATAATATTATAGAATAAATATTCTTATTGTAATAATAGAGCCCGGGGTGTCTCCCTATCTTGCTTCTTCAGAATTGTCCAATCCTAATTATTTTTGTTAGTCATACATGCTCTTGAAATTACATCATCTACATGGTAATAGGCATTAAGTAGCTCTTCCTAATTCCAGTGAGACCACATTAGTGCCTTGAAATTCACCATAGTGAAAGAATTGATCACAAAACCAGTCATGGTCTATTATAAACATACTTCTGCTGGGTATATAGGTTGTGGTCAATAAATGTGAGCTGAACTTAGGAGAGATAGTTTTGAAAACCTTTGTTTAGGCTTGGTCTGAGATTGGCAAGTATGGAAGTCTCGATGGAAATTGGATGACACGTGCATGAATCTCAGGAAGTTAAGGGCTTGTCCTAGTTTGTCTTCCTTTGCTGTGACAAAACACTCCGACCAACACCAACTTGGGGAGGAAAGGGTTTATTCAGCTTATATCTCCCGGGTCACAGTTCATCACTTAGGGAGCCCAAGGTAGGAACTCAGGACAGGAACCTGAAGGCAGGAGCTGAAGCACAGGCCATGGAGGAATGCTGTTCACTGGCTTGCTCTCCTGGCTCATGCCCAGCCTTCCTTCTTATACAGTACACAACAACCTGCCCAGGGTGGCACTACTCATTGTGGGCTGGGCCTTCCCACACTGCTCGACCATCAAGACACTACTCCACAGATGTGGCCACAGGCCAATCCAACGGAGCCAATTCCCCAATTGAGGCTCCCTCGACCCAGGTGTGTCAAGTTGACACTAAAGCTATCCAGCACAGGGCTGTTTCAATGGAAATGAGGTCATGGTTGGACATTGTGATAACTTTTCCTACCCTATCTGCAATATTTTCATGCAATAAGCAATAGCTGAGACCTGCTATGCATTATTCACACTGGCCAGGGTTTGCTGCTTTACATTCACATTCTTAGTTACTTTTAGAGGCTGGAGATACTTGCGGTGGAATGTGAGCTGAGGGAGAGATTGACTTTTTTTTTTTGTATTTATTTTTAGCTGAAACTGGAAGACACAGGCCAGAGAGACTGCATGAAATCTTAATTGCAAACATGATTCATTTTGACTGCCATATGGCAATATCATGATGCACATTTAATTTTTCTAAACTGTGGAGAGTGAATATTCTAAGGCAACATACATGAGCAGCGACAGTGGTGCTTAGCTTAGGTCACTGGAGGGCTTGACTTGAAGGAGGACTCAGGGGTTGTATCTGTAGAGCCAAGTGAACTGCAGAATAGAAACAGTCATTTGCTATTCTGCCCCAAATCTCAGTGTCATGAAGGAGGGTGAGAATATTATGTTCAAAGGCCAAGGTTGCATCTCTGCACCATTTCAACATCTACTTCCTGCGTCTTCCCCTATAATGGGTAACACAAGAGACAGAAAATGGACCATGTTTTTTTAAGTGCAAAGAGCCTTTATTTTCCCATTATAGATTTATATTTATGAAGACAGTTTAAAAATACAAAAATGAATGAAGAAGAAAAATTTCCAGGTCATCTGATATTCCATTATTATTGTGAGATATCACTTTTAATATTTTGGTATTTGTATTTTTATATTTTAAATATATTTAATTTAAGTATATCCTGCTAGCTAAAAAGATTGGCTTGAGGGCTGGAGAGATGGCCTAGTGGTTAAGAGCGCCAACTGCTCTTGCAGAGGACCTGGGTTCCATCCCCAGCACCCACATGGCGGCTGAGAGCCGTCTTTAACTCCAGTTCCAGGGGAATCCGACAACCTCTTCTGACCTCTGCAGCATTGCACGACACAGGTGCACAAACCTGCATGCAGACAGTATACTCATACACATAAAAAAATAAATTAAAAAGGATTGGCTTGAATTTTGTCTTTCTGTAATGTATATTTTAGAACTTTAGATTTCTTTTTAGTTCTTACTTGTAAATAAAAATTTGATATTATACAGTAGCCCCAGGGAAGTTCTGATATGATGTCTAACTCTGCTGAAATAGGTAGTTCATGATCTGAGAGACTTTTAGGCTACTGTGGAAATATTACCACCTCTGGATTCATTGGAAATTATGAGGGAAAGTTGAAGAAAGTGGGAAAAAGTGCGGACCCTTGGCTCCTGAGTAGTTTCAGACTCAAAAGAGTAATGATACCAAAAATATGGGATGGGGTTTCATTCTTTGGCCTGTTCATTCAACAGGCACCTCTAGTGACTCTGTAAGGCCAAAAATGAGCAAGATTCAGCCACACTCATAGTGCAGTGCCTGACTGCACTGTGTAAACAAATAAATTACAATAGCTACCTTAATTGCTATTCCAGGGATTTTTTAAACAGAGATGTCTGGAACCACATAAAGTCCAGTGATTAATTCTTCCTGGAGGATACTACAGAAATATATCTGTTAGATCCTTTTCTGTTGCCAATAACAAACACTCAATACCAACTTTAAAAAAGGACCCACAGGCTCAATACTGTCGGTTAGAAATATCCGCCTTACATGTCTGACTTGACTACTTCCTTGGCCTAGACTTAATTTTTCTGCAGACTTATCCCATGTGATGGCCGAACTAGTCTACTACCACAGCAATGTTACTATTTTCTAATGGAGTTTTTATTTTTGCCTCTTTCTTAGTGGCATGGAGGACTCAAAGGTAAAGGTTTTATTTTTTTAGCTATTGACACTTGTCCATCTTTGAGCCAGCGTCTGTGATCTGGGACAATGACATTCTCATTGGTCAGGCCCATATCACATGACCAATCATATAGCTTCCGCCTCTTGAGCGCCCTCTTGTGAGAGAGGGAAATGTGTCCTGAATTGGAAGCAAAGGATGCTTGCAGAAGTCCCCTAAATGAAAGACTTGGTGTCATTTAATTGACATTTACTTTGCAAAATGAAAAAAAACCCTCACTAGATAGAGGAGGAAAATGGTGTAATCAAGGTGATGTTCAAAGGCCCTGGAGGATCATTTAAGTAGCTGACAGTTTTTAACAGCAGGAGGACTTGAGGTATGGCCCCAAAAGGAGGTGACATGCGTCTCAAAAATCCTGTTAGCTAAATAAGGCTGGAAAGTTTGTGTTTATCTTTCTAGCTACTGATGAAGCAGTGAAAGCTTTGAGTTTTAGGAAAACAGCTCGGGTTGCAAAAGTAGAAGACAGATTTGAATAGAGAGAAGCTGGTGTGGTTAGAAAATGAAAGGAGCTTCCTGTTTCAGGATGCTGTGCTCTGGTAGCCAAGCTACAGAATGCCAGTGTGGAGGAACTGGCTGAGGACCCTGTGGGAAAGAATGCTGGTAGACAATGTTTGCTCCCTGAGAGAGATGGAGGGTGGTAGCATGCAGGTGTGTATTTGATAACCCTGACTAAAGTGATGGGCAATGGAATACTATTACAGGCCCCTGCCTTTTCTTTCTGAAAAAAGCATTTGAACAGTATTCATCTCCCTTATTATTTATTTATCATGGCCACTATCATCTTATTTGTTGACCATCATCTAGAATGATTCATATTTTAACATGGCCTCCTTGTATTTCAGTAAAACTATGAAGCATTGCTATTTGATCTAATGAAAGCTAACATAATTTTTTTTAAAAGAAAGGAATTTCTGCACCAAAGTGTCATTCCGAGAGGCTCCGGAAACCAAGCATTACAGCCACTGTGTTCCCCCTGCTCTTTGGTCTTGGGTTATAAATTTTTATCTCATTTCCCGAGGCTTGAGTTTTAAAGCATAATAATAGAAGATGTTAGATTGAATTGCCTCTTTTTAGATTTTCTACTCTTAGTATATGGATGAATAGATTAATTTATGGTGCTATTAATCTGTTACCTTTCACCAGCCATAAATTCAATTTCATACATTCAGGTGTGACTCTGGAGGGGACAGAATGAGGGTAGATCTCAGGCCACAGATGACAAGTTATTAAAGTTGGAAATGGATGCCTGAATAACAATGAGGAACAAAATTAATAGTGGAATATTTAAATGACTGTTTTCAACCATGTATTAGTCAGTTTTCTGTTGCTGTGATAAAGCACTATGACCAAGGAACTTATAAAAGGAAGAGTTTATTTGAGCTTACAATTGTCGGTTCCAGGGAATTAGTCCATTGTGGCGGGAGGCGTGGCGGCTGGATCTGGAGCAGCAAACCGAGGGTCACATCTCACAAAGAACATAAGAAGCAGAGAGGAAGCAACTGTAGACCAGGAGGCTTGTTAAGCTCACTAAGCCTGCCCCCAGTGACACACTTCCTGCAGCATGGCCACACACCCCAAGACCTCCAAAAACAGCGCCACCAACTGGAGACAATCGTCTGAATACCTAGAGCCTATGGGGGACACACATTCAAACCACCACATTCCACTCCCTGGCCCCCATAGGCTCCTGACCATATAAAATGCAAAATGCATTTAGTACAACCTTAAAAGTCCCCACAGTCTTTACTAGTCTCAATGCCATTCAAAAGTCCACAGACCAAAGTCTCCTCTGAGACTCAGGCCAATCTCTTAACTGTAAGCTCCTGTAAAATCAAAACGCAAATTACATACTCCCAACATACAGTGGAACCGAATACACATTCCCATTCCAAGAGGGAGGAATAGAGGCATAGTGAGGAAACACTGGACCAAAACAAGACCGAAAACCAGCAGAGCAAACGCCAAGTCCAGTAGCTCCACATGCAACCTCTGGGACTTGACTTCCAAAGGGCTTAGATGGCTCAGCTCTTCCAGCTTTGCTTGCAACATACATCTCTTTCTTAGGCCAATACCACTCCCTGTATGCAGCTCTCCTTGGCAAATATCTCACAGGTCTGGCATCTCTAATGTCCTCCCGGGGTCTCCGCTGCCAGCCAGGCTTCACATTCACAGCTTCACACAATTGCCCATCAGGGCCTACTTTATGCAGTGACACCCCTGCTGCGCTCTGCCTGACCTTGGCAGCTCTCTGAAACCGTGGAGGAAGAACTGATGACCCCTTCACTCTTGCAGACTTCATGCCTCTAAAGCCAGCACCACGTGAATGAAACTGCTGAGTTTGGCTGCAAGTTCGGGATGGATCTCTCCTACTTTAACCACATTTGTAATTTTTCTCTGCCCTGGACTTGCTGGAGGATTAGCTGGGTCTGGTCTTGCCCTGAAGGTACTGATTCTTTTGTTTATTTGTAAATCTCCAGGCCTCTCCTTAATGGCTTTAATCTCATTTTGAAAGGGAGCCTCTCCTTCACATGCCTTGGCCCCACCTTTAATCTTCCTAGTGCAGTTTTCAGATCCAAACTGTACATTCTGCATTTATTTCTGCCCCATCTGTTCTTCTTCACTGTAGAGCTGCACAATATTCACCATTAAAAGCCACGCCACCATTTCTACATTAGGCTGTCTTGAAATATCCTCTGCCAAAGACATCAGTCCACCACTTTTCAACTTAGCATCAGGCAAGCATCTGGGCTGTGGGCAAACTGCTGCCAGACTCTTTATCAAAATATCCCGGTTGCTGCCTAAGTCTTTATTTTTCCCTGGAACCACATCTTTTGCAGCCATGCTTTCTTCCAGGCCTCCACTAGAATGGCCCTTTAAGCTCTGCTAACAATAGTCAACAGCCTTTCCAGCCCAAAGTTCCATACTTCTCCAAACATACACATGGTCAGGTTCTTCACAGCCAACAGCCCACTCTCTGGTACCAATTTACTGTATTAGTCACTTTTCTGTTGCTGTGATAAAGCACCATGACCAAGGAACTTATAAAAGGAAGAGTTTATTTGAGCTTATGATTGGTGGTTCCAGGGAATTAGTCCATTGTGGCGGGAAGCGTGGTGGCTGGATCTGGAGCAGCAAACCGAGGGTCACATCTTGCAAAGAACACAGGAAGCAGAGAGAGCAACTGTAGACCATGAGGCTTGTTAAAACTCTCTAAGCCCTGCCCCCAGTGACACATTTCCTCCAGCATGGCCACACACCCCAAGACCTCCAAAAACAGCACCACCAACTGGAGACAATCGTCTGAACACCTAGAGCCTATGGGGGACACACATTCAAACCACCACAAACCACATAGCCAATTAGTACTCTGTTCAGATATATGGCAATAAGGAAGGGCAACTCAGTTCTCTGAGTTCTAGCCTTTGAGCTTCTCTCTACATTGGTCAACTTTTACTTTATATCCAGTTCTTTTTGAGAGAGAGAGAGAGAGAGAGAGAGAGAGAGAGAGAGAGAGAGAGAGAGAGAGAGAAACACATTCACATGTAGGCATGTACATACATTTAGGGGACTGATGTCAACTTTATCATTCCTTAAGAGCCATCTTACTTTTAATTTTTTTTTTTTTTTTTTTTAGAAAAGGTCTGTGACTGGGATCTGGGGCTCACAAGTGGGACTCTGCTGCTGAGGCAGAGCTGGGGCATTGGCCTCTCTTGCTTCCTCAGTACTGGGGTTACAAGCTGGAGCCACCAGGCCTTCATTTTACATGGTTTCTAGAAATTGACCTCAGGTCTTCGTGTTTCCACTTTACTGAGTTCCCGAGCTCCTCTCAGCTCTTTTTAATGTCTTCTGCTGTTTTGGAATACTAGACTTTTGTTTGAGCGGCCACCTCTACATGCACCTCTTGCTCACTTGACCACTTGCCATTTTACAAAATCCTATTGAACTGTCACTTCTGTGTTTTGTTCTTCTATTACTGTCTCTTCCTTCCCTTCCTTTATATTTAGTTCTTCATTTCCCACATCCTGTTTGATTACAATTATTTGTTTATAGGTTGCCTTCTCTAAAGAAACCTATAAGTTTGTTTAGACTATGAATCATTTTATAGTCCTTCTATATACAGTTTGGGCATCTGTAATATGAGGTCTGAAATACTCCAGAATCTGAAACCTGTGTGTCAGTGTGATGCCATAATTAGTCTTCATTTGACTTTTTGGGATGCATTGCAGAAAAAAATGCAGGTGCATTAAAATACTGTGTAACATTATTGGTGATGTATATGAGATATATAAGTATAATCTCATCATAGAAATGGGAAATATTCCAAAACCTGAAAAAAGTTCCCGAATTGGAAGCATTTCTGGTTCTGAGCATTTTAGATAAAGGACGCTCAGCCTATAGTAAAGGGTTAAATGCCTGCTGGATTGGCAGGATTTTCAATGTCACAGATAACTCAGAAGAGCCTGAGTATATGATGGCACATGCCTTTCATCCCAACACTCTGGAGGCAGAGGTAGGTGGATCTCTGTGAGTTCAAGGCCAACCTGGTGTATATAGTGAGCTCCTGGCTAGTTAAGGAGACCCTCTCTCCAAAAGATTAAAAAAAAAGTTGAAATTAGCTTTGCTTTTGCAGCGATCCTACACCAGAGGCAGGAGAGACCTTCATATGAAAAGGTTTCTAATTTGGGATGTTCCAGTAGAGTTCAGTTTTTCATCTCAATTTATTTTTGACTGATTTGCCAAAAAGGCATGGTTACGTCTGATATGAACACTCAGAGCAAGGGCAAGTATTTTGAGTATGGAAAAATCTTTCTTTTCTTAAGTATTCTGGGACTATGCGATCTTTGGCTTCTGTGGTAGTGGTAGCTCAGGGCCAGCACCTTGTGTGTTTCAGATGCTTTGCGTATGACTCCAGTGTCTCATTCTGCTTGTGCTTCCAGGCCATGTTTTATTCATTAGAATGTTGCCACATGGAAATTATCTTTGGACTGTTAACAAGCTCTACTAAAATGAACCTGTCTGTTAAAAAGGAAAATGAATTAGACCAAACCAAGTTGCAAGGATGGAGTATATATTTCTTTACCTTTAATTTCAAAGCAGGACAGGGCACAATACTTTATTGGGCTCTGTTCCTGGTAATTAGACCTTTCTATAAGTTAGTATCCCACACTCTGCATCTTACTTTATTCTGCTTTTATTTTCCATGCATTTGTTGCTACTTAGCACATTTACTTGTTCATTATTGGTCTTCTTCCACAAGAATATAAACAACATGAATGGAGGTGGAGGATTTATTCATTGCTGTATCTAGGCTCTGAGTACCACTCCTGATGCAGAGTTGGTGCTTAAGTAGTGCCTTCCATAAAAGAGATCATTCTACCCCTCTTCTGGACACCCTACTGTGTGTTGGCAGCACAGTGAGCATTTGTTGTATGTTGTTTCATATTGTTTACTGAGTAGGGAATTCTGACATTCCTACTTACCATCTAGGAAGGGGATTTCAGATATCTAGGAAGGCCTGTGAATAGAGTGTCCCAAGGTGGTACAATGCCACATCATCTGCACTGGCACTCTCTGTTGTCTGTGATAGGAAGCTTTAGGTTAGTGGTTTGATTACTGGAGTTAGAAGAATCTTATATTCCTTTGATAGGCTTGAGATTGCCATTCAGATTTCATGGATATTTTCCTAATAAGACTAAAAATGGCTAAGAGTTACTTTTTAATTTTGATTTTTTTATTTCATTGAAAATTTCATTGTAAATGGACATTTTCCCCTTTCTAAATCTTTTGCATCATCTTTAAAATTTTAATTGTATATTTCATTGTACATGATACTGTGTTACATAAAACATTTTTGTACATTGGCCAGATCCCTCCAGACCCTCCTCACTTCTTTTCCCACCTTCCTCGTTAAGTCCTCTTTGCTGCTCTAGATAATTTCCCTTCTACTTACATGAATTATGTGTCTATATAAAGCTTAGCAATCACTTATGAGAGGAAACATGACACTTGCCTTTCTGAGACTGGCCTAATTTACTTGTTTTATTTATTTATTTATTTATTTATTTATTTATTTATTTATTTATTTATTTTTTGGTCTCTTTTTTCTGAGACAGGGTCTCCCTGTAGCTCCAGCTGTCCTGGAACTCACTCTGTAGACCAGGCTGGCCTTGAACTCACAAAGATCTGCCTGCCTCTGTTCCCAAGTGCTAGGATTAAAGGCATGTGCCCGGCCTGGCCTAATTTACTTGTTATGATTATCTTAAGTTTTATTTCCTTTCCTGCAAATGTTATAACCTCTCTTTAATGCTGAAAATAAAACCTTTGTGTTTGTATACCATATTTTCTTTATTTTTCTGTTGCTGGTGATGTCAAGTGCTGTTCTTAGGTTTATTGTGCCTAATCCTCATAGTTACCCCACAGAGTAGGTATTATTTCTCTCTGGACAAAGGGAGGAAAGAGATTCTGATATGTGAAGGGACTTTCTCAAAGCCACATTGCTGCTAAATGCCATAGCTGAGACCTGAACACAGAACTGTGTGTCTTGTTGCTCAGTTGCTGGTCTAACACTACTGGTTTTATTCATTTATTTTTAAGATAGGGTCTCCCTGTAGCCCCAGCTGGCCTTGAACTTAATTTGTAGACCAGCCTGACCTCAAGCTCATTGAGATATGCCAGCCTTTGCCTCCGAAGTTATAGAACTAATAGCATTAACCATCACACCTGGCTGCAACTTCGTCCTGTTTTGCCAGAATTTTCCATACACAGAATTTCACACACAGCCTAAAGCAAACAGCAGTGTAATCATGTGGGGCCCGATATTTCATTTGGCTGGAGCATTAAGAGAGCTGACTTCTGCCCCAATAACCTGCAAGGGCTGGGGATTCAAGCTAACCCACCCTGCAGCCCTATTTGGAGGATTCAGGCAAAGGGTGTCACATTCTTGCAATATCTAAAGAGGGGATCTTGGCTTTGAGAACCAAGTGGAGCCTCTGCCAGCTCACACAAACACAGCCTTTTGTAGAAAGTAAACTGTGATTTTCTCGTGCACCTCCCCCCCCCATTCTTGCCAGAAGCCCACCAAATGCCACCATATAAGACCTCAAACTCCTGCAAAAAAAAAAAAAATAAGTCATTCCCTCTTTTGGAATTGGCTCCTGGGTCATTTTCTCTTTGATCTGTTTTGGGCTCATCTCAAATTCCTACCCTCCCGCTCCCTGCCATCTCTTGCCTCTTGGCATGCAACCAGCTGAACACACTCTGAGAGATCAATGACCAGTGACCTGGCCCGCTCACAGAACAAGGAGGAATCAACATAATCAGATGGAGTACTGGGAATCTATGATGGAAAAGAATGACCTCAGAAAACTTTGTGAAGATTGGGCCACATGTGAACAAGTATGTCCATACATAGGTGCCTCATTTTACCGGAAAATTCTAACCAAAGAGCCTGCTGGGAAGGGGAAGAGGAGGAGAGGAGGGGGTGGTGCTTAGGAGCACCTTGTTTGAATTAAATACTGTGGCTTGCTCTATGAAAGGAGAATACTGAGGAGGGGTCATGTTGCTGCTGCTAGGATGTGAACCATAGTTGGATTCCAGAAACAGGATTGACTTACTCTTTATTGGGAGTTTGAGCTCTGAGGTTGATTGTGAGGATATATATCCGAACTGGTACTTTTACTCTTGTGCCCATTTATTTCAGTGTTATGCCTCATTAATCTAGTGTTTTAAAGGGATATAATTCTATTTCCTTCATGGTGTTGATGAGAATTAATTGAAGAAAGGAAGGGAAATTCCTCAACAAAGTACTTGTTAAGTGGTCTTAGCAGTTACTCGACTCACCAGCTTTGCTTTGTGAACCAAGGGCCAGAGCTTCAGGGAGGAGAAGGTTGTTTCTTAACGTTATGTATAAAGTTATCTGAAGAAACCCAAACTGTCACACAGGGATGCACCATCAGCTGTGTGGAATGTGCTTTTAGCAGCAGGATCACCACCTGTCAAAGGCCATGCGAGTTCTCATATGGCTGCAGCCTCAGCTACATGGAATCAACCTCTCTACCGACTTGTCCTGCCCACTTTCCAGAATCTACATCTCCTCAGCCCTTTTGCTACCACTTCGTTCTTGCCACCAACATTGTGCAAGTCTCTAAACTGCTCTTCCCTGCTGCTCCTCCTGGTCCTACAGTCCATTCCCCATAATGCAGCCAGAGGGCTCTTCTTGTAAGTAAATTTGGTGATGTCACCAACTCCTATTCTGCAAAGTGTCTTCCGAATGGCCTTTTTCAGTTTAAGCATTTGGAATGGAATTCCAGCTCTTCCCTGTGGTTTTTCTGACCCTGTAGAATGTTCCCTGTCTTTCTCATTCTCTGATCCCATCCCTGTTCACACTCCTACTTTTTTCTTTTTTTTTTGTCTTTTTGAGACAGGGTCTCCCTTTAGTCCCAGCTGGTCTGGAGCTCCCTATGTAGACCAGGCTGGGATTAAAGGTATGTGCCAGCATGCCAGGCCCCCTGGGAGACTTTTTAAAAATTACAGATTCAATAGTTATGATCATAATTTTTCTGTATAAATTTCTCTTATCTTCTTGATTAAATTTTATTAATTATTTTTAAATTTAGTAAGTCTAGATATTTAAATTTCTTTTAGATTTTCAAGTTTATTACCAAATAATTGTTCTTTAAAGGCTCTAATGAATGGCCACCCACATATACCCATGGACAGAGGCTAGATGGACTGACTACACACCCTGACCGCAGTCCTCAACCTTTATGAATCAGAGAAGGGCCTGGTGTGGTGGCACACACCTTTAATCACAGCACTTGGGAGGCAGAGGCAGGTGGATCTCTGTAAGTTCAAGTCCAGCCTGGTCTACAGAGTGAGTTCCAAGCAGCTGGGGCTACATGGAGACCCTGTCTCAAAAAGACCTCCCCCCCCCAAAAAAAAATAATTGGAAAAGGCAACAGATTTCAGAAAAGGAACCAGAGGACACTGGTTAAGCTATCATGTGAAATCTCCCACCTGCCACTCAGAGAATCTTGAGTTGGAGGTCTGTGAGCTAATTGCTGCTTGCTGTAAGAAACTAGCTTCTGTTTTTACCCACAGTGGAACCCAAAGGGGAATCATCCTGTTGGAGAGCACCTTGTCCACAGTGGCATCATTGTGCTGAGGACCAGAAACATCCAAAGTGTAACCTGCATGCAAGGGCTTCAAACAATTAACATTATGTAAACACCAGCATTTCTAACTGCTGAGGAAAAAAAAAAAAATAAAAGAGAAGTCTCTACTTGACATTGCATGTGCAAAGGAAAGGGAGCAGCCCTTACTTGGCACCCCTGAGTGTAAGAACTGCAGATCACTGACACTTTGATGACATATGATTTTTCCAGTATCCAGCTTAGATGTGTTGTATAAGATGGATAGAGTTGTTCATTTGGAAATAGAAGACACCTAGTTGGGAGTAGGGGTTGGGGTCCATAGGGTGAGGATGGAGGTCAAGGAAGAAGTCTGAGTCTGCTCAATTCATTGTATGAAGTTCTTGAATCAATAAAAATTCTTTTAAAGTAAAAAAAAAAGCCTATAATGAAACTTTTTATTTCTGTGGTATCAGTTGTCATCTCTCCCTTTTCATTTCTTGGTTTAATTGTTCATTTATTAATGTAGCTAATTATTTCTCCATCTCATTCTTTCAAAGAGACATCTCTTGTTTTAATCAAGCATTTGTATTTTTATTTCTATTTTATTTCTATTATGAGTTTTGTTCTTTCTATTAATTTTGATTTTGTCTGTTTTTGCCTTTTGGGTCCTTGAGATGTATCATTAGGTTGTTTAATTAAATATTTTTTATGGAAACATTTATTGCCATAAGTCTTAATATTGCCTTTTGCTATATCCCTTGGGGTTTGATAGGTTATACTGCCCTTTAAATTTGATTCAAGGACTTTTAAAATGGTCTTTTGATTTTTTTTTTTTTTTTTTGCTTAATCACTGTTTATACGTGCGGATATTTCTCCATAGATTGTTTTAAAACTTTCTGAACTTTTTTTTTTCTTGTTTGGTTTTCTTGGATTTTATTTGTTTGGTTGTTTGGTTTTGACACAGGGCTTTTCTGTATCCCCAGATGGCCCTAGATTATGTAGACAAGGCTGAACTTGATCTCACAGAAATCTGCCTTCCTCTGTCTTCCAAGTGCTAGGATTAAAGACATGCACCACCACACCCTGCTTTAAACTTGCTTAGGGTTTTTGTTGTTGGTTTTAATTTTATTCCATTGTAGTCAGAGAAAAATACATGATATAGTTTAGATATTTTTTAATTTGTTAAGATTTGCTTTTGGTCATAATACATGCTTTATTCTAGACAATGTTCCATGCACTGAAGAAAAGTTTATTTTGTTCAGCTTTTGGAAAGAATATTATATAAATAATCTGTAAATAAATGTGATATTTAATAAAGTTTAATTTTGATATTAATTTATTGGAATTTTGCCTTTGTGATCTTCCATTGACAAAAGTGAAGCACTAGCTGCCTACTGTGATTTTATTGGATCCTAAATCTGCCTTTAGATATAATGATATTTGTTTTATAGATTTGGGTACTCTTGTTATTAAGTGTGTACACATGTACAGTTGTTGAATCTTGTTGTAGAATTGATCCTGTGATCATTATTTAGTGATCATCACTGTTTCCTTCTTACAGTTTTTGTCTTGTTTATGTTCCTGCTGTAAGGATAAGAACCCATGTTAGCTTTTGGTTTCTCTTTGTGTGGAAGTAGTGGGTTGTGGACGGAGGAGAGCCGGAGAGCGAGAGCGATAGCGAGAGAATGTATTTCTTTATTTTCAAACAGATCTTAGTATATAGCCAGGACCATCAAGAAATAATTTGTCTTTGAACTTGCTGTTCTGCCTTGGTATTTGAGGACATGCAAGACTATGCCTGGCTTGTGTTGAATACCGTTTCCATCCTTTTCTTTTTAGTCTGTGTGTCTTTACTAGTGAATTTAGATTCTTGCACACAGCATATTATTGTGTTCATTAAGCTGCTCTCTGTCTTTTGAAGGAACTGAATCTAGGGTCTACTGGATACCAAGCAGATAGCCTGCCTCTGAATCAAACTCCTAGTATTAGACAGTATCTTTTACATTAGAGGTTTTTATAGATCTGTAAGAAAATATTACTGACATTTTGTTAGGTTTCTTTACTTTTGAATTTATTTATTCAATTTTTTGTTTGGTTTATATTATTTGATTCTTTTTAAAAAACTTTTATTTTTTTATTTTATTTACTTTTTTATGTGCATGAATGTACTGTCTGCATGCAGATTTGTGCACCCATGTCGTGCCATGTTGCGGAGGTCAGAAGAGGGCGTCAGATTCCCCTGAAACTGGAGCTAAAGATGGTTCTTTGCCGCCATGTGGGTGCTGGGGATTGAACCCGGGTCCTCTGCAAGAGCAGTCGGTGCTCTTAACTGCTAGGCCATCTCTCCAGCCCCTATATTATTTGATTCTTTACTTTCCTATTTTGTGTGTCGGTTCTCTTAATGGGCTTTATGATTTCATTGGTTTTCAGAATTGTGGTTATCCTGATTTTGCTCTTGATTGTAGGATTACTTTAGCATTTTTAAAAAATTATTAAGTTGTATGTCTATGTGTGTGTGATGAGTGTATGTATATGTGTTCATTTGCATGTGTGTGTGTGTGTGTGTGTGTGTGTGTTATGTATTTGCACAGAAGGTCATCTGTGTTCAAGAGCTTGACTGGATAGAGCTTAGTTTGGATATTGTAAAGCATGAGTTCTGATGGGGGTTTGGGGCATGGGAGGAGGGACTGGGTTTGACTGGGAACCATTGTATGAGATGTACAACCCCCCCCCTTACAACCTAAGGAACTTTTGGCTTTGATGAAGAGTGTCTTTCATGGATGGGACTCTTTGTGGGCTCAGTGGATGGCTCCACACTGAAAGACATTGTGGATACAAATCAGACTTGATAGGTCATATGATATACATGAGAGTAAATAAAATTGGGCAGGGGGCAGTGGGGTGCTTCCAGATAGGGGAGGGGATCTAAGGCCATCAAACTATTTCATATGAAAGTCAAATATTTAATAAATATTTAATATTTAATAATTTAAATATTTAATAAAATATTTTATATTTAATAAAAATATTTAATAAAATATTTAATATTTTATTATTTAATAAAAATATTTGAGGATTTCAAAAAAAGAAAGAAAGGAAAGGAAGAGGAAGTAGAATTGGAAGAAACTGGGCTGGCAGCACATAGCTTTATGGAATCCCTTCATAAGAAATGTACTTGGGATGTACAGAATCATCCCTTGTGCTTGCTTGGCAGCCACTCTAAGTCAGTAATTTCCTAGCTCAGGAAATTACTGACTTACTTATTTGAGAGGCCAGGTCTCAAAGAACTAACGTAGACAGCATGTGGGAAGGTTGTATAACACTGACCTCTGGCCTATATCCACACTTAGGAACACACACTGGCAAACACTACAGATATATCCATTAGAGTCTAGTCAGCATATCTAGCAATCTTAGGTAGTGTTTATTCTTCCTCACTCAGCAGTAATCAGTCTCCTGTAGCTCTCAGCCCAGGTCAGTCCCCTACCATTTCTCTTGTTCCATTCTAGACCTCACCTAAGTTGGCACGGGTCCCATGCCTGATGCTGACATTGCCACAAATTCACATGTGAAAACCTCCAGTCAACTGTAAGACACTGCTTCTCTATCATGCACTAATCCAGGCTCTTATAATCTTTCTGCTGCCTTTTCCACAATGATCCCTCAGCTGTGGGTGGGTGAGGTTCAATATAGGGGTCCTATCCAGGGGTACACACTCTGGAGGCTCCCATTCTTTGAAGCTTGATGGTTGCGGCCTCCTGTTGTATCATACTCTATTGTGTATGTAAGGTAGTTTTACACAATATAATAAGGCCTATAGAGTCAAACTTGTGTCTCTAAATGCTCTTCGGTGTGGGTCTATCCACTGGAGGCTTCCTACTCGAATAGTCCCATGCGTGTCTCTGCCTCTCCCAGAAGCCATCTGTTGCCACAATTTCCTTAGGTGAGGTTGGAGTTTCCCACTCCCTTCTCATGTCTATGCTGGGATTGGTTTTTCTGGTTTGAGCTTGCTTGGGTCTTTTGTATGCTGTTTACCATTGGTGTGAATTCATATGAGTAACTGCTCAGCTGTCTGGAAAACTGTTTTCTTGTGGTCATCCACCACCTCTTGCTCTCACACTCTTTCCATCCCCTCTTCTGAAATGATCTCTGAGCCTTGGGAGGCAGAAGTTTGATATAGGTGTCCTATGCAGGGATAAGCAGTGGGAAGCCTCTTGGTCACTACACAAGGCAGTTGGTTTCTGTTGTTAATCACCATCTGTTGCATAATGAACTTTCTCTGGTGAGAGTTGTGAGATGCATTATTCAATGGGAAAACAGTAAGTCATTAAGAGTCATTTTAATATGGTAACACTTTAGTAGAAAACTAGCATGAGAGTCTCCTTTATGTCTTCTGACCGGTCTAGCTTCAATTTCCTAATCCTGATATCAGTGTCAGCTATGGGCTCCATCTTAGGAAGTTGACCTCAAATCCTTAAAGAGTAATTAGTTACTCTCATAATATTTGTGCTGTTATTTTACTGGTGGACTTATCTTGCCAGGCCCACTGTTACTGTAGTTCACAGGAGTCACAGCAAGGTCAGGTTGATGATTATTTTTTTTTTTCCTTCTGGTAGCATGGATAACACCTTCCAGCACTAAGGATGCTAGACAGTAGAGATGAGGCTCTGAAGTCAGCAGCAGCTTGATTTCTCCTTCTTTGTTCCTCAGGTCATGTATGTAGTATCTTCAGGTCATGTATGTAGTATCTTCAGGTCATGTATGCAGTATCTTCAGGTCATGTATGCAGTATCTTCAGGTCATGTATGTAGTATCTTCACGTCATGTATGTAGTATCTTCATGTCATGTATGTAGTATCATCTTCAGCCAAAGGTCTTACCATCCACTTATGGTGGGAAACCACGAGAAGGAGCAGTGGCCAATACTGTTTGAGGGTCTAGGGGATCCCCTGGTCAGCAACTTCTTGAGACAGAGTCCATTCCTGTCATAGAAGTTTTTCATTAGCCTATGGTGTTTAAAAATGACAATGTCCCACTATTACAGCTTCTTTAATCTTTTTATGGTGTATAAATATATACATTAAGAAGCTTCTACAGTGGTAGCTTTCCATATGACTTTTTCAAAGGCCTTTAGTTTTACTTCCTCTCTATACTCCCTACTTTGCCTCGCCTCCCATTCCTTATCTAATGTTCCTCTTCCCCTTTCATATCACAGTTTTCTACCACACCTCCCAGGAAGCCACCTTGCCCCTTTGAGATTTCATCTTAAAACTCTCAGAATGGCAAAGATCCAACAAACAATGCTAGTTAGAATGTGGAGGAAGGGAACTTTTATCCACTGCCTATGGGAGTGCAAGCTGCAGCAGCTACTATGCAAATCATTGTGAAAATGTTTCAAAAAGCCTGAAAGTCATCTACAGTATGACCCAATCATACATACCCTAAAGACACTATACCCTACTATAGAAATACCTGTTGATCCATGTTCATCACTGAGCTTATAATACCTAGAAATTATAAACTACCCAAATATCCATCAACTGATAAATTGATCATGAAGGTGTGGTATATGTACATAGTGGAGTATTATTCAACTCTTGAAAAATATTCAAAGGTGAATGGATGGAACTAGATATAGTATTCTTCATTTATAAGTCTTTTCTTTCAGAATTTGAAGTATGCTGCTGCATTACTTCTTGAACTATAATAGTTCTGCTGAGAAATCTGCTGTCAGTATCATGGGGACTTCCTGGAATGTAACTTTGTTCTGTTCACTTGCATTTTTAATTGAATTTTGTGATTTTCATATGATAGATTTTAATTATATTTAGGGACTGACCCTGCCCTATCTTTACCTACCTTTCCTACCTCCCCACAAAATTAATGTGCTCATATATATATATATATGTATATATACATATATATATACATATATATATATATATATATATACATACATACATACATACATA
>VZQC01002447.1:2224203-2294853 GCA_009823505.1 Rhizomys pruinosus | reverse complement strand
AAAAAAAAAAAAAAAAAAAAAAAAAAAGAATTAGAGAATGTTCTATCATTCCATTAAGTAGGTTTTCTAATTTTATCCTCTTTTAGATATTCCCAAAATATAGATATTTATTAGATTAGTGATTGGTCATTATTGACTACATTTTTGTCTCATGGAGGTATTTCAAAAGAACTGTCTTTTAAGTTTAGATGTTTTCTCTTCTGCTTGACCCAATCTGCACTTGAGAGTTTTAGCTCATTTTTTAAAAAATTTACAGATCTTTGTACTATCAAGATTTTTTTCTAGTTGTTTTTCAAGATTTCTTTGTGCTGAGTTTGTCCTTCACATCCTGCATTTCATTTATTTTATTTTGCCTATTTATATGTTCTCTTAGAGCTCTTTAAGTTTTATTGTAATCATTCTTTAGAAAGTTGAGGGGCCAAGAAATGGTCCTGTGTTTAAGATTGTGTTCTGCTCTCATAGAGGACCAGAATTTGATTCCCAGCACCTGGGTAAGGCAGCTCACAACTGCCTGTAACTTTAGCTCCCAATGCTCTCTTCTAATCTGTAGGTACCAGAACGTGTGTGTGTGTGTGTGTGTGTGTGTGTGTCTTCATGTGTACACACACACACACACACACACACACAAATAAAAATAAATCTAAAATTTTTTTCAGACTTTTGTCCACAGTGATTTCTTTAAGATTTATTGGTAGATTTTTGTGGCTCATTGGAGATACTCTATCACCTTTGTTTTAATGTTATTATATTATTAAATATTATATTTTGTACATTCATTGTTATTCCTTGGTGAGGTTTTTCTTAATTGATGGATTGATGATCTACCTTAGTTTATGGAATTGTCTTGGTAGTAAGTGGGTTTCTCCTGAGGATGTGTCTTGGGGTGTCATTTTGGTATGTGGTATTGGCTTTGGTTCTAGCTGGGCACAGCACTGTAATCTCTCTGTTACTTCTTTTGCTGTAATTAGTAACTTTGTGCCTCTGGCATTGGCAGCTATATCAGTGGTAGGAGGTCTGAAGCACTTGCTTTTAAAGCAATGGCACAGGCCCATTCCATTCATGGGGAGAGGCAGTTCAGTGAAATGTTGTCCCCTCTGTGATGCTTGTTCCTGCCCTGACAGTGGCATGTGCCTAGAAACAGAATGATGTTAGTGTGGTATAGTGGGAGCTGTTCCATCCCTGATCTCAGTGTTCACAGCTATGGCACATAGGTGGGTAGCAAGAACACAAATTTTTTTACTGGGTCCAAGCCCTGATAGTACACCATGCCAGGGTATGGCCTGGGAATGGGTGACAAGGGGAATCTCTTAGCTGCCTTCCTCAGCCCTGGCATCAGTACAAGTTCACATGGTCCCAGAGGGTAGACAGTCTGGTTTGTTAGTTCTCAACACCCTCCACGCTCATCTGGGCTGAATCTCCCATCTCCTGCAATAAGGGTGCAAAGCCTTCAGGGTTCTGTTTTTGAGGTCTGAACCGCATGTGCCATTGTTGTGGGATGCCTGTCTCATCTTTGGAGCAGTGTGAGTTTGGGCAGAAGTGCCCTTCTTTTCTTTTTTCTTAGTGTGAAGATTATACTTTTCTTTTTTTTCATTTTTTAGCAATAAGTAATAATTTATGAGTACAAGCATCCTTCATGTAAAACCAATTTGCACTTGGGAGGCAGAGGCAGGTGGACCTTTGTGAGTTCAAGGCCAGCCTGGTCTACAGAGTGAGTTCTAGGACAGCTGGAGCTACAGGGAGACCCTGTCTTGAAAAGACAAAAAAAAAAAAAATTTGCAAGCAGTTGTGCCCAAACCCACACAGACCATGGGTCCCACCATCCAGCTGGGGGGGGGTGTGGCTTGTATATTCAATCAAGTTGATCAAATGAGGGTCCAGACTACATTGCTGTAGTGTCNCCCCCTCTTCTGCAGATTGTTCCCTAGGCTTAGAAAAGGGGCACAGGTGGATGAGAAGCAAAACAGTCTACTTTCTCTGGAGCTGTTGTCTTGGACTCTGGTCAATTCTGGCTGTTTCCTTTCATGGGCTGACAGTTTGTCCAGGAATAACCTTTCAATCCTACTAATGAAGCACAAGCAATTAGGTATATAGGTATTTAAACAGTACTAATTGTTATGGTAGGTTACTTTGGTATAGACACAGATGTTTGGATGGTATGTTAATCCATGAATTATGTTTTTTTCTGTAAAATATGACAGGGTCTTACTGTTTCTTATAACATCTTCTAACCACTAGAGGATGTAAGCTTGTGGCATCAGCCGTGGGTTATTCCTCCAAGGAGAGAGCTAATAGCCAAATAGATTTGGGATATACAGACATATGGCTGCCACTGCTGCACAGTATTTCCAGGCAGGTGAGGTGTAGCTGGTGCTGATGGAGGAGTCTTGCTTGACTCAAGGAGACCTATATCTGCTTTATTGGTTTAGTGGCCTTTGGTAACCCTCTCTGGTATTCCAGAGACCACTGTACACTTGGAAGTGCAGTCTCAATACATCTTTCCCATGCCTACATCAGGTCGTCAACAGCAGGGCCTTATCACCTCTCTTCTTGCAGGTATACCAGTTTACAGGCAAGAAGCCTTTACATTTTGGGGGGCCTTGGATCCCCTGGCCAACATCTCCTTGGTAGAATAATCCATTGCTAATATCAGAGCATTCCTGTATTAATATATTTTGTTTAAGTGCATAGCTTAAGGAGACTTTAGTATTATATTTGGTTCTGAATTGAGAATAATCCTTTTCACAGTTCCTATATCTATTAGTCAATTAAAGAAGGCAGTTTTACCAGTTTTATAAGAGATTACCTGTATAACAGTTGGCTCCAATTTACAGTTAGAGAACGACCTCATCATCATCATATTTCTCCTTGTTCTATGGGGGGGAGGTAAGAAAGTCTCTCGTATTAAAACTTTGCAGCACCTAGAAGGTAAGTTTCGTTAGGACTCATTATAAACAGTTGTTACGAGTAGGATCCACCGAGGGGTTTGATGTCTGTAGCAATCCGAGGCTTTTCTTCCTTTCAATGTTCAGATGGGCCAACCTTTCTGCTGGCACTTCTTGGTGCATCCTATACAATGCAAAGCTGTATCTTTTCTTTCTCAGCCATTAAGTTGGTGACATTTTGACATGTTGGAACATACAAATCTTTTCCCGTAGTTAGTTTTAAGATTTGAATTGCAAGGTTTTTGACAAAAAAGTTTAATATCTATCTGTATCCCTTTTTTATTTTAGGTTTTTGTTTTTTGACCCATGAGTCTCAAAAAGGCAGTTGTATTACACATACCTATAGGCAGGAATCAAGGTGCAAATTTCATCAAATTCATCAATGCTGTTTTGGGTGATGGTATGTGGTTAACTTGGGAAGAAAACTAAATTTTTTAAGTTAAATCATCCTACAGGTAAAAGAGAATGCTATAAGATGATACTGTACAACAGAAAATATAAAATTGTTGTTGTCCACGTTTGTTTTACTTAAAATCTGTATAACAATAACTTTGGGATTAGCACATACAAATGTTCTCTATAATTTTTCCGTTGTACAGCAGTGCCGTTCTTAAAATGGAACCTGATTACAGCAGCCTGGGCAATATGTGGTGGTAGGGGGATGTTATGGGATGGTTCTAAGAAAATCATTGCTCAGACTCTGGTTTGCTTTGTTTACTGGAATGCAAACCTGTGTCAACTCTGCAACTTTCTAGTATGGACAGTGATAGCCCCTCCATGCACCTGCTCCGGGCTGAAGGGGCTTCCTCCTCCCTCACCCACAGGAGTGGTGGGAAGTTGCTGAGCTGTGCAAGGTCTCCAAGTTTACAAGGGTCCAGCCTCTCTCTTCCTCAGTTCTATCATTCTCCACATCCATAGCCACAGTCGCATGCCTCAACAGACAGCAGTCAACAGGTTTCTCTGTTTATTCTTTGTGGAGAAGATGAGCACAGGACACCTCTGTTCAGCTGCCCGGAACCCCACAATCTCCCATTTTAAGAACAATTCTCTTTCTTTTTTAAATTTAGAAGCTTTTAAAGAAGTGAGTTTTCAGGTTTTGAATTTGTAAGTTTTCTTTGTACTAACACTTGTTTATTGTCTAGTCACCAAGGATTTGGGTATAGGACAAAACAAATTTATACACTTGTGTGAAAAAGTAGGTTGTTTTTTGTGTTTTTTTTAATTGAGAGAATCCTCATTTTCTGTTTTGTTTTCTTCTTATACCTAGGGACTTGTACTTAATACAGTGTGGTTAATTAATCAGAGTTGGGAGAAACTGTTTGCTATTTTGTTACTTTATTATTTTAATGTGAAGGACAGCTGCAAGAGTCCCAAAATCCCTTTTATCTTGGTGTTATTTATGGATCCTTTACACAGATGTGTTTATAGAAATACATTTGAACAGATTATTTGGAAGCTTTACTAAGTACCATTTAAAAGAGTCTGTAATAGGGCTGGAGAGATGGCCTAACGGTTAAGAGCACCGACCGCTCTTACAGAGGACCTGGGTTTGATCCCCAGCACCCACATGGCGGCTGAGAACTGTCTGAAACTCCAATTCCAGGAGAACTCCAGTTCCAGGGGAATCCGAGACCCTCTTCTGACCTCCGCGGCATTTCACGACACGGGTGCACAAACTCGCATGCAGACAGTACATTCATACACATACAGAAATAAATAAAGTTAAAAAAAAAGAGTCTGTAATATACTTAATTATTATCATTCCTGGGGTATTTTTGAGACGTGGTTTGCTTGGTACCCTTGGGTTGCCAGAAACTCACTGGGAAACCCAAGCTGGCCTCAAGTTTGTAGTGACCCTTCTGCCTCAGCCTCTTGAGTGCTGGGTTCACAGGCTAGAGTTCTCATGCTTGGCCTCAATCCTTTTCTGAAAGAAATTATTATAGGAACTTGCCTATTTAATAGGAGATTGCTTTGCTCATTATTTAACAATCAATTGGGGGAATGAAAACACATTAAATAAATGATAATTATAATTCCCAGGGGGAATTTGGGAATATATTTCTTGTCCTGTTTCATCACCACCTAATTAAGGATTGTGGCTGGATTGGCTAGACTTTGTGGTGACAGATTCACATCAGGCAAGATCTATACTAGGTAAATAGCCTAGCTGTGAAGCCATATGATTTGCAAGTGAATTGCATTCTTTGGCATAAATTTAGTCTTAGCTGGGAATTGGAGAGCCAAAGCAAAAACATACTCAGTGCCAGTGATGCACCCAGGCCTCAGGGAGGTCATCGGCTGTCTGCTAAACAACTCCTATTCCCTCTTCAGGGCAGTGATTCTATCAACAGACTTCCTGAGTCCAGTGTGTGTTATTGATCTCTTATAGACTTGTCTCAAGGCATTTTACATTTAACCCTGAGAGTCACAGGGTTCTGGTATCTAAGGGCTGCACAGCAGCCTTTGTGAAATGGTGTATGGTGTTGGATCAGTAGCATGCAGGCAAACTGTGTATCAACCACACTTTTATTAGCAACACTCTTCTCCTTCAATGTTCAGAGACCTGTTCTGAAGAGGTGAAATGAAAGTGACCTTTAACCCACATTCCCTTTGCAGCAAAAATAGGACATAACAATAAGCTGGGCGTGGTGGTGCACCCCTTTAATCCCAGCACTCAGGAGGCAGAGGCAGGCAGATCCCTGTAAATTCAAGGACAGCCTGGTCTACATAATGAACTCCAGGCCAGCTGGGACTAAAGGGAGACTCCCCCCCCAAAGGCAGAACAATAGGTGTCATAAACCTTTTGGATTATGTGTTTCTTCTCCTGACAGGGGTCTTCAGTTTTAAACTGTTTCTTTTAGCATCTTTCATTCTCATTATAAACCATTTGGAACATTTTTTTTCATTTACACACACACACACACACACACACACACACACACTCACACACGGTACAGAATCTGGTAGCAGTTTGATCCTGGACTTGTAGAACTGTGAGAAATAGATTTCTCTTCTTTATAAGGTACCCAGTCTGATGAGGAACCCTACTAGAGAGCTTGATAATGTGTATAGTAGGGAGCTTTCCAGAACCATGAATTTTAGCAAGTTATCTGCTTTTGAAGAACACAGAAGGAAGGTACATAAACACCTTGACAGACAAGATAGAGGAAGAGGCGATAGATATGGACAGGATGATGGACAATAGCTTGGTAGACTTTGTTTTTAACTCCAGCAGGGCACCTTCAACTGACCTGCTTAGTCATGTAGCCCAGGGCATAGCTCAGCTTAGAGCTGTGACCCACCAATACTCATTGACCAATCCAGAATTAGGGGAGGGGAACCTGTCTGATACCACCAAGAATGTGTAAAAGACTCAAGTCCTCTTGGGGGCTTTGGACTTTTTGGTTTCTGAATCTAGTCTACTTGTGGAGAGCTTTTCTTTCTGTAGGAGTGTGTGTGTGTGTGTGTGTGTGTGTGTGTGTGTGTGTTTTCCTTTACTTTAATAAACTTGGTCATCTGTTGCTTCTCAGATGTTTCCTGCTTTTTAATTCCTTAATTGGTGGAGAAAAATGAATTCGATCCAAACTCCTAGATAGTTACACTTTACTCAATCTTCAGAACCAAAAGTTATCTGTGTTCTGGCTATCATTGATCAATAAATAGTTGTTTGTTGAATGAATGAATGATATAAATCCTCATTCCAAAGGAGCTACTAGGATCATAGAGATTTCTTGATCAGAAGAATGAAAGGGGTACTGGTGCTACTGGGCGGGCTAGCTGTCTCCTTAGGGCAGATCTGCTTGCTTACAGCACTGAACTACCCCTGCTTGTAACCAGTCAGTCTTAGATAGGCTCCAGCTAGGCCTCTCTGGATAATGTGAATGGACTGGAACCTGAGGGGGAGGCAGCGTGACTTACACCACAGGCCAGGTGAACTTCACAGCTACGCTAATCTATATGGGCTTTGGGGACCCATTTCTTCTGTGCCAGTTTGGCTGAAGCAGGCAGAAAGAGTATTCTGTAGCCTTCCTTCTGGGGACTCATTAGTGAGGGAAGCTGTTGCCTCAGCCAGCCAGGGCCAGCCTCTCCAAGAGGCAGGTTCATTGAGGTGGGTGGACAGCCAGATAAAATAATCAAGGAAATATCTTGGAGTAAAATGTGAGCAGATATGTTTGAGAGAGATACTATTGACAAGGACTTAGGACATCTCAGCAAGTTGACCTTGGTCTCTTCCTCTTCCAGATGCGGACGATAATGCTTCTGTCATATAGTGTTATGGGGAGTGTGATGGTTAATCCTGGGTGTCAACTTGACTGGACTAGGAAACAAATAAGAGAAAAAGGGTCTTCTGATTGGACCGCCTCAACCCGGATGGCCCACCCCAAATGTGGGCGTTACCTTCTGTCAGTAGGCAGTATTTAAGGCCACGGCAGAAGGAGCTGGTCCCTTTTTTCTCCTGCGGCTTGCCTCTCTCATCTGGTGAGTTTGTCTTGCTGCTGTGATCAACCTCTCGGATCCCAGCGTGTACTGAGCCTGGCAGATCTCCTGGAACCCATTTGGGCCTTCGGCACTGGATTGGGACTACTGAGACATCCAGCCTTGCTGACTGAGCAGTTCCCTGGATTCTCGTCTTGGCCTTTCCAGTGTGGTGCAGCTACTGTTGGAATCCTTGAACTCTGTCACGTGAGCAAATCAGTAGATTGTATACAGCTATATATATTCATCCTGTTGTTTCTGTTTCTTTAGAGAACCCTGACTAATACAGGGAGTGTGTGGGATAGTGTGTGTAAGCACTTTCTACATTGACTTGTGTGAACTAATTATAGTTTATTCTGTCTACTTTTTGAAAATTCAGTTCAACAAAAGCCAAAGACGAAATGGGAGCTGAAAGGATGGACGGCCTGGTATCTGCTTATCCTTCACCAAGTAAGAGAAATGGATGTTTTAAGAAAGAACCAATAGAGTGTGCTGGCGGTTCAAAAGAGCAGAAAGCATCCTCTCCACAAGAAATATTTACAACTGGGTTATTGACACTAGCATCCACAGATGAGGGATACCATTTGGTCATTGGTTTTTCTGGGACTGTGTTACTTCACTTAATATAATATCTTCTAGCTCCATCCATTTACCTGCAAAGTTCATGATATTGTCTTTTTTTACTGCTGCATAGAACTCCATTGTGTACATGTACCACATTTTTTCTATCCACTCATCAGTTGAGGGGCATTTGGGTTGGTTCCAGCTTTTTGCTATTGTGAATAAAACTGCAATAAATATAGCTGTGCATGTATTTCTGCAGTATGAGTCTTGTGGGTATATACCCAGGAGTGGTATGACTGGGTCAAATGGCAAGCTCATTTTGAGTCTTCCAAGGTTTCTCCACACTGCTTTCCATAGTGGCTGTACAAGTTTACATTCCCACCAGCAATGGATGAGTGTTCCCCTTTCCCCACAACCTCTCCAGCACTTGGTATCATTTGTTTTCTTGATCCTGGCCAGTCTTATCAGAGTGAGGTGATATCTTAGAGTGGTCTTAATTTGCATTTCCCTAATTATTAGTGACGTTGAACAGTTTTTAAGATGTTTCTCAGCCATCTCTAGTTCCTCCTCTGTGAAGTCTCTATTCAGCTCTTTGCTCCATCTTTTGAGTGATTCATTTGTTTTCTTTTTTCTTTGTTTTTTGAGTAGTTTGTATACTCTGGAAATTAATGCTTTGTCAGATGTATCTGCAGTGAAGGTTTCTTCCCACTCAGTGGGTTTTCTCTTTACTTCCTTTATTGTTTCTTTTGATGTACAGAAGCTTTTGAGTTTAATGAGGTCCCATTTGTCAATTGTCGATCTTATTTCTTGTGCAGCTGCTGTCTGATTTAGGAAGTCTTTTCCTACACCTATGTCTTGTAGTCTGCTGCCAAGTTTCTCTTCTATCACCTCCAGAGTTTGGGGTTTCACATTGAGGTCTTTGGTCCATCTGGAGTTGACCTTTGTACAAGGTGAGAGGTAGGGGTTTAATTTCATTCTTCTACAAGTGGTGATCCAGTTTTGCCAGCACCACTTGCTGAAGATGCTGTCTTTCCTCCATTGTGTCTTCTTGGCCCCCTTGTCAAATATGAGGTGGCTGAAATTGTATGAGCTCAGGTTTGGATCTTCAGTTTTATTCCATTGGTCAACTGGTCTGTTTTTGTGCCAGTACCAGGCTGTTTTTATGACTATAGCCCTGTAGTATAGTTTGATGTCTGGTATAGCGATCCCCCCTGTATTGCTCTTTTCACTCAGGGTTGCTTTGGCTATTCGGGGTCTTTTGTTTTTCCAAATGAAATTGAGGATTTTTTTTTCCAAGCCTGTGAAGAAGCTCTTGGGGATTTTGATTGGGATTGCATTAAATCTGTACATGAGTTTGGGTAGAATGGACATTTTTACTATATTTATTTTCCCAATCCATGAGCATGGGAGGTTTGTCCATCTTCTGATGTCTTCCTCAATTTCCTTCTTCAGGGGTTTAAAATTTTTGTTATAGAGATCTTAGGTTAGGTTTGTTCCTAGGTATTTTATTGTTTTTGAGGCTATTGTGAGTGGGAAGGTTTCCTTGTATTCCTTCTTCAGTTGCTTGTTGTTGGTGTAAAGAGAGACTGCTGATTTTTCTAGATTTATTTTGTATCCTGCCACTTTACTGAAGTTCTTAATAATTTCTAGGAGTTTCCTGGTGGAGTTTTTAGCATCCCTTAAGTAGACAATCATATCATCAGCAAAAAGGGATAGCTTGACTTCCTCTTTTCCAATTAGAACTCCTTTAATTTCCTTTTCTTGCCTTATTCCCCTAGGAAGGATTTCAAGCA
This sequence comes from Rhizomys pruinosus, assembly GCA_009823505.1. Classification (NCBI taxonomy): domain Eukaryota; kingdom Metazoa; phylum Chordata; class Mammalia; order Rodentia; family Spalacidae; genus Rhizomys; species Rhizomys pruinosus. The sequence goes on along the minus strand of VZQC01002447.1, from coordinate 2,285,078 downwards.
CTATATTGAAAAAGAGTGGCGACAGGGGGCAGCCTTGCCTAGTTCCTACCCTTAAGGGGAATGCTTCTGTCATTTCCCCATTTAGGATGATATTGGCTGTGGTTTTCCTGTATATGGCTTTGATTACATTGAGGAATGATCCCTCCAATCCAATTCCCTTTAGGACTTTAAACATGAAGGGATTCTGGATTTTGTCAAAGGCTTTCTCTGCATCAATTGAGATGATGGTGTGGTTTTTGTCTTTCAGTCCATTTATATGCTTGATGATATTTATTGATTTTCATATGTTGAACCATCTCTGTATCTCTGGTATGAATCCAACTTGGTCATGATGGATGATCTTCTTGATGTGGGTCTGTATGTGATTTGCCAATATCCTGTTTAGGATTTTTGCATCTGTGTTCATTAGTGAGATGGGTCTATAGTTCTCCTTTTTGGTTGTGTCTTTGCCTGGTTTTGGTAATAGCGTGATGTTGGCTTCATATAAGGAATCTGGGAGAACTCCCTCTGTTTGTATCCTTCTATACAACTTGAGTAGTAATGGTTGTAAGTCTTTCTGAAATATTTTATAGAATTCTGCCGTGAAACCATCTGGACCTGGGCATCTTTTGGTTGGAGGCTACTTATTACATCTTCAATTTCTTCATATATTATTAGTCTATTTAAGCTGTCGATCTCTTCTTGGTTGAGCCTTGGTGATTCCCAGGATTTCAAATATTCATCCATTTCTTCTAGGTTTTCAAACTTAGTAGAGTATAGGTTTTTGAAGTATTTCCATATGATCGTCTGGATCTTTCCATTGTAGTGATATTTCCCCTTTCATCACAGATTCTATTGGTTTGGAGTTATTCCTTCTTTCTTTTGGTTAACTGGGCTAGAGGCCTGTCTATCTTGTTTATTCGCTCAAAGAACCAACTCAAAAGAGGAACCTCAGACTTCCTGAGTCACAGACACTGAGCATCTCTCTGAATTCTATTGGGGTTAACTGTTTATAATGGGCCCTAATGAAGTTTACCTTCCAGATGCTGAGAAACCTTCTTACCTCTCCCCTTTATAGGAAAAAGAAAAACATGATGGTACTGAAGTCATCCCCTAACTGTAAATTAGAGCCAACTGTTATAGTGGTAATTTCTTATAAAACAGGTGTAACTACCCCTTTTTTAATTGACTGATAGGCAAAGGATAATTCTCTATTTAGAGCCAAATTCAATTGTGAAGTCTTTATAAGCTGTGTAATTAAGCAAAATATATTAGTACAGAAATGCTCTGATATCAGCAATGAATTATTCTGCCTAGGAGATTGGCTAGGGGATCCAAGCCCCCCAAATTATAAAGGCCTTTTGCTTATAAGTGGGATATATTCAAGGAGAAAGGCAGTAAGTCCCTGTTGTCGAAGACCTGTTGTGAGCATGAAAAAATGTTTTGAGACATCACTTGCTAATGTACAACTGGCCTCTGAAATGTCAGAGAGTGTTACCAAAGGCCACTAAAGCAATACAGCAAAATATTGGTCTTCTTGAGACAAGCAAGACTCCTCCATCAGTATCGGCTACACCTCAACTGCCTGGAGATACTGTGCAACAGTGGCAGCCATGTGTCTATATATATCCCAAATCTAATTGGCTATTAGCTCTCTCCTTGGAATAACTCACAGTGGATGCCACAAGCTTATGCCCTCTAGTGGTTAGGAGATGTTATAAGCCACAATAAGAACTTTTCATGCTTTATAGAGAAACCACAGTTTGTGGATTAGCATACCATCCAAGCATCTGTGTCTATGCTCACAGCTTAGCTTGCCATAATAATTAGTACTGCTTAAATGCCTGTACATCTAATTGCTTGTGCTTTGTTAGTAGGATTAAAAACCCCTGGATAAGCTGTCAACCCATGAAGGGGAACAACCTGAACAGACTAGAGTCCAAAATGACATCTCCAGAGAAAATAGACTCTTTTGCTTCTCACCCACTTGTGCCCCCTTCCCAAAGCCTAGGGAACAAATTGAGGAAGAGGAGGTGTGGTAGAATGTAAGGGCTTCAGAGAGATTGGGGTGAATCATGATACTACAGCAATATAGACTGGACTCTTATTTGATCAACATGTTTGTGCATACAAACATCTCCAACTGGACTATGGGAACCTTGGGTTGCTCAAAATTTGGACATAGATACTTGCAAATTGGTTTTACATGAATGTTACACTCATTGCTTAAGCTTAATAATTTGGCTCACTCCAAAAGAAATGTACCAATTACCTAATTGTACAGCAAACTGAGTAATGTCAATGTTATCTGAAAACAACTGTGGTATTATATTGTAGAATCCCTTAAAAATAATAATAATAAGAGGAAAAGAAAGAAAATAAATAAGTAAATGATCTTGACAAAGAGCAAAAAGAAAAAAAAATACCAAAAACCAAAAAAAAAAACAAAAACAAAAACAAAAAACAAAAAAAAAAAACCAAAAGAGCAGAAAGCATTGCGTCTTTGTGGCCATTGAAAGCTCCACTGAGGAGGCAACTTGGATGATGTGGTAGGATTTGAATGGGTTGCCATATGGAGGAAGAAACCTATTGTAGGTTGAAGGGCTACTGATAATCCAAGCAACGGAGTTGGGGAGTAGCATATTGAAACTCCGGAGTTGTGAGAAATCCACACAGGGCACTGAAGAGGGTGCAGTCGACGAGAATGGAGAGGCAGGTGGGAGCCTGACTGCAGAAGAGCAGAAGCCCCCCAAGGCAGGCGGAGACCTGATTTGGCAGGAAAGGAGGCCATTAAAGGCGCAGGGGGTGGGGGGGGGGGAGCATGCCAGGCAACTCATGGAGGTACTTGAGGAAAATGAAACTGATTGCAGTAAGGGAGAGACAGGATGCTAGTAATGCATATTGTGGTTTTCATCCATTTCTGAGGTTATTTTAAATCAGAGAAAAAGAAACAGACAGGCATGTTTTGGGATTTCAGACCTGCTTCTCTAAAGGAATGAAGAATGAACTGTGTTCTGATGACAGTGAGCCAGCACGGCTCCTGCAACCAGAAGCTCTTTCAAGAGCCAGGCCAATTTGAACACTGCGCAATCCCCAGACTGAACACGTCAGTGTATTGCCAGTTCAGTTAAATGATTTCTCCTCTTGGGAAGACTTCTTTGTTTCTGATAACACCTTGAGAATCCTGAGAACATAAGCCGCATACTAATGAATGTGGGGCCTCTTCCCTTGCCTTGCTCACAGTAAAAATGGGAGAGTCTGTGGGTTCAGTATCACCCTTCTGATTTCAGATTAAATCATTTCACAGATTAGGAAACATTCTGTCACCTGCATACAAAATCTAATAAACATCAGCATTTTTGTTTATGTTTAAATGACAATGTAGCATCTGTTCTGTGCAGAAAATTTAAAACACACATAGGCACTAGGATGGCAAGATAAACAGTAATATTTTTCCTTGTATCTTAATAATCTTTTAAAAGGATAGGCATAATATATATGTATTTTGTACACAAAGACATAAATACTCATGTGCACAGGCATCTAGACATAAATATTTACATAGGATAAAATTTCATAGCAGAATTTTTCTGTCTCAACCTGTTGCTCTACATGCATTTGCATGTATTAAGACATGCATATTTTGGTGCTCAGCTTTGCTCCTTTTTAAGTAGATAGTGCACAAAATTTTCCTTGCAGCATCTACTTTGATGTTCAGAAAAATGGGGCACCACAAATCTTGCAAATTCTTTATATTACATTTGCTCTGTCATAATACTTATTAATATCAGATATGCCTATAGAATTTCTATTTCCTGATATAATAATTATTATCAGTATTCCCACTGTATTAATTAGGAGACTAAATTTTTTAAAATTTATTTTTATTTTATTTTTTTGTATGTGTATGAGTGTACTGTCTGCATGTAGGTTTGTGCACCCGCGTCATGCAATGCCTCAGAGGTCAGAAGAGGGTCTCGTATTCCCTTGGAACTGGAGTTCTCCTGGAATTGGAGTTACAGACAGTTCTTAGCTGACATGTGGGTGCTGGGGATCGAACCAGGGTCCTCTGCAAGAGCAGTCTGTGCTCTTAACTGCTAGGCTATCTCTCCAGCCCCAAAAGACTAAATTTTTAACAAGTTTAGACCCTCCCCTGTTTAGGTAGTTAGCAAGTTTGCTGTTGACAAGGTTTGCTATAAATAATCTCTGTGTGTGGGATTGAGACTTTAATTCAGTGTCTTGAAGTAATTAATATAGGTCCTATTGATACTCTATTGATACAGGTCCCTATTGATACTCTAGTTTTCCCCTTAGTTGACCAAGTCTCGGACACTATAGAAGGCTTCTCTTCTTACCTGTGAAATGGGGGCTTATAATACAAGCTTTAGATCCCTGCAATGGGGGGCATGACTGAGTGCATTAATCCACAAACAGCTCTTGGCCCATGCCCCACTTAGAGCAGATGCTATCTCCGTGAAGGCTAGCTGTTATTAAAGTGGATGTTTTCTTCCCACTATGCAAACTGCCTTATTATGTTACTGAACCTTCATCTCTTGAGTTTATTTCTTTTACTCTAGCAGAGGTGACTTTATTTAAGATGTTAGCGAAATATAACAAAAGAAAGTTAATTTCATTCTAGAGAGGAATAAGTACAGCTGTTACCTCCCATCTGGGACAGCTCCTGTATGTGTCTTTGTGCATGTGCATACGTGTGTGTGTGTGTGTGTGTGTGTGTGTGTGTGTGTGTGTGTGTTTGTGTGTGTGTGTGTGATTGTGTGTCCTGCCCAATTTGACCACATGACAATGTTTGCAGTGCTTTCTCTTTGATTTTAGCTGAAACTAGAAACGATACTGTTGATAGGTTTTGCATGGGCAGGCATTAAGCTATTTTGGGGAGCAATTTTTGGCTTGCTTGATTTCGGGTGTCACTACAATTTGTGGCTGCATTGCTGACACTGGCAACTAAAATTCCAAAGTGTAGGCAGCGCTGCTCCCTCGTTAATCAGAGTGCTTAACGAAAGGGCTAATGATGCGATATGCATCCCTACTGCAACTGTGAAGCCATATGGCACATACTTGATGTTATTTATAGGAAGGCATTTATGCTGTGGGTTTTTGAGCACCAACCTGCATATGAAAAGATACCTTGGAGCACTTTTAGAAGCTAAAAGGTACTAGCTTTGTATTCTAACCCAAACTTCTTAGGACCAGTTTATGAACAGTGGAAGGGTATGTTCCCAATCATTACTAGAATACATTTGAATCAAGAAGCAGCCTATATTTGTAGCTGCACAGAGTGGGAAAGAAACATAGAAGTGAAGCTTTGTCACCAAAATTTCCAAGACACTGTTAGGGTACCAACTGGAACACTTGTATTAAAAGACAATGAGAATGATACTTTCCTGGCTCATCTTTTTGTGGATGGATTTGGTTAAACACAGCAATACAAAAAGTTCTGAGAACACAGAACATCAGATTATAAAAAACATACAGAGCTCCAACTGTATTAATACTAATGAAGTCTGCCATGCAGTACATTTTCTGTGTTCTGGGTACATTGGCTTTAGGAATAGGACAGCTCTGTTGTATGCAGGGGCTGCTCTGTGAGGGTCATAGAAACAACACTTTGAGATGAAAGGGAAAGATTTTTCCCCACAGAAAGTGATGGATGTATGGGCTGCTCTTAGATCACACACAAAATGATCTCTTATATATAACACTTGACATTATGGGATGTGGTAATTCTGAAGGTAGGAAAGAGTTCTAAGGTCCAAGAGGCTTGCTTAGCTTCCTCTTTCAAAGATGATATTAGAAATAGTGCACAGGTAGGGCATGGATGTAGACTGCATGGTGCAATATAACTGTGGATAATGGGCCCTGGCCTGGTCTTATGGGTGCTGCTCAGCCTTTGTTTGTCTCTACAGTTGAAATTCTCCCACTGTTCACTACTGGACATATCCAGAGACAGTTTTAGTTTCGGTTTTCTCAACCGACTGGGAATGACACTCATGTCTAGTTGGTAGAAGCCAGGGTTCTTGCCATGCATTGTATAATGGGCTGGACATTTGAATTCTTACATCAACAATTAATTGTCAAGCCACATGTGTTAATAGTATGATTTTGGTAAGCCTAGCTATAGAAAGCATCTTAGAAGAATCTATAAGAAGATGGCATGGTTTAAAGGATATTTCTTCTATACTTTCTCTCTGTATATTATTCAGTATCTTCTAGAAATACTGCCCAGATATTAAAGAATGGACGTATTATTTCAAGGATGCTAACTGATTAGTATGGATGCTTTTATATCTTGGTATAGTTCCAGCTAGTCAGTCTACTAAGTGGTACAAATGTCATTTTCTTAATTCTGTTAAATAACATATACAGCTAAAGACAATATTTCAGAGAATAGGAGAGAAACATCCCCAACCCCCTCTTTATATACATATATATATAATTTATTATTTTTATTTTAGTGTATTAGTATATTGCCCGAATGTATGTAAGTGTACCCATGTTGTACAGTGCCCACAGAGATCAGAAGAAGGTGTTGGATTCCCTGGAACTGGAGTTATGGATGGTTGTTAGCTGCCATGTGGATTCTGGGAATTGAACCCATGTCTTCTGCAAGAGTAGCCAGTGCCCTTAACCATAGAACCATCTCTCTAGCCCTGCAAATACCTTCTTTTACATGAATACCTCTTGAATGTTTAGAATCAAGTAATGTTAGTAACATATTTTTATCTAAAAAGATGGAAGTAAAATTATATTCTGCTCCATGGAAAGGACTAGGAAACTGTTATTTTCTTAGTGGTATTTCAAAGTCACAGATCTTAAAAGAATTGACAAATAGAATTATCACTTATAGAAATAGCAAATAGAAATATTATAATTATTTACAGCCTGGTTGTTATTGAAAGAATGAATGGATTTGTTAATTCATGCATGGAGTGCTACTTGCCATATGTCTGCATGACAGGTGATGTATATCACTGCACACAAAGAACTATAGCTTCTCCATTCTGATCTCACTTGTGTGGGAGCCGACACTTGAAGAAGGTAACTCCACTCTACCTTAGAACCTGGTTTGTTAGCTGGCACTGGTATTTTCTTACTTGTGGGGCCCGATACTCCATCTAGTTGAGTAATAGGGAGTAGACTTTTTGCCCTGATTACCTGCAAAAGGCTGGGGGTTGTGCTTGCCCCTGCTTGCAGATGGACAATCGACTCCCACCCCCTTGGGGAGACTCCCACCCCCTTGGGGAGACTCCCACCGCTTTGGGGAGAAGGTGTCACATTCCTGAGCCCATTATCTAAAGAGCACATATTGGTTTCAGGAGGCCAACTGGAGCCTCTGTCAGCTACCATAAACAGGCTTTTGTAGAAAGTGCATTGTGAAGATCCCCCTGCACCCCTCCCACCCCCATCCTCACCTCAACTACTATATAAGACCCTAATCTTCTGCAAATAAATGAGTTTTTGGTCTCTTGAGGCCAACTCACAGGTCTACTTTGACCTGCCAGGTTTACCTGCCCCTGAGTCCTTTTCTTCCTCTCCCCTGACCCCACCCCAGCGACTCATGCATGTGGATACCCAGGAACCCATGGAACCCCACTGCTCCACACTTACACACAAGTTTGATCTCCTGAGTCTGTTATTGATCCTATAGACCTTTAGTTTTCACATTAACTTGGGCTCTATTTTGAGTATGCTACACATACCAACTCACTTGCGCATTATGGATATAAAAATGTCCGTAATGAAATTTATGATAAAAGAAACCCAGGTAGAGGGAGATAACTTTATGCTCATTGTCTACCTAGGCCTGAGCCTAGATTTGAACCTAGAGTCCATGCCAGTGTGACAGGGAATTCCTTTGTGCTATTGTGTAGCTGCATAGCATGCTTGAAGGTAGAGTGAATGCAGACTCCTCTAATTAATGACAATGTATTTTAAGCTACAATTTAAAAACGTTTCTTTTTAAATGTATATTTATGAGTGTATCACCTGTGTGTGTGTGTGTGTGTGTGTGTGTGTGTGTGTGTAAGTGTACCCATGTCATACAATGTCTTCAGAGGTCAGAAAGAGAGTGTCAGATCACCCAGAACTGGAATTACAGACTGCCATGTGGGTGCTGGGAACCAAACCTAGGTCCTATGCAAGAGGAGCCAGTGCTCTTAAACTGTTGAGCAACCTCTACACCCCCCAAAAAGAATAGTTTTAAAAGAAGTATAAATTGTGATACTATTAGTGTTCTCAGTAATGCTGTTGACTTTTATTATTTGTGACCCTAGGGGGAGAAATTTACTGTGAACAGAGAGTCACAATCTTTTCATCAAGTAATTGATACATACTCTTGTTCCACATGTTTCTTTATAAACTTCCTCCAAGTGTATATTATTAAATCATTAACATTGAATTCATGGTTAATGGAACCATAGTTCATGCCTTGATGAAGTGTACCCAAACCATGTAGCTTTTCTGACAGGACAGTGTACATTTATGGCTGGACAACAGACAGCAACTGAGCCCTATTCTCAAGCCATTTTAATCAGCAGGAAACAAAGATGTGAGCCACAGGGCACTTGTGTCTATGTGAGTGTTGAAATAATAAGGGAGAACAAAACAAAGTGCTGCCTTATTTGGCCCTGGGTCTGGAGTTTGGGTCTCTATCTAAGAGGGACTGGATGCACCATTGAGACAGACTTTGGAATCACAGATAAACTTTGGCAATAGATGGGATTGCATATGTAGAATTCATGAATAATAGAGAATTGATCCTACATACTCACATGTGACATTAAAGTAGGTAATCTATATTATGAGATTGTGAAAATGCTAAGTCAGTGTTATTGTTAAAGGCTTTAACTCTAAACCTTAGTTTTTTGATACATTTAAACTATACATTTAGAAGTTAGAGCTGAAATTAAGTAAATCAGTTTTTTAAGTGGGGAAACCCATTTTTTTCTTTATAACCCTGTCAACTAAATGCTCTGTGTTGTAATGAGTTAATTGTACATGTGAGATGTACTTTAAGGGCAATGTATCCAAATAGCTGACAATGCATATCTAATGATTTTTTGTTTGAGCCATGCGTTACTATGTTAGATTAGTACATATACCACTATTACAAACCTGGAGGTAGTTTTTGCTATTAATAAACCTGCTTTATTACAAATGGCAGTAAGAAGGATGCCGAGAATCAAGTTTCTTTTCTTTTTGATTGTTCTGTGCTGATTTCTTGTAGGATGAGAAGGATTTACACCCAAGGAGGTGGCTATAGGCTATGTTCTGTCTACCTTCTGTACCTCAGAATGTGAACAAGGCACTCAGTGGCCAGAATGTAGCACACTGTAGAAGGTGAGCTAGTGACTGAGAGAAGAGCTAGAAGTTCAACACCTGTCCTGCCTCGTATGAAAGAGTTCCTGCCTAACATTCCATACTTTTAGCTAATACCTCTTGAAATGTGGCACCCATGCAACATGCAACATCAGTATTACCAAGATCCCTGAATCAGAAACTTTGTGGATGGAGCCAGGATCCCTGAAGACCTTTGTTGGAACCAAATACCAGATAATTCTGAAGCTGGCTAAAGCTGAGAACCCCTGCTCTGTCCCAGTTCTCCACCTAAGTCACTGAATACTGATGATTCCTGGGTACTCTGCAGACCACAGACTCTTGTGACATAAAAATTCATTCCCATTCTGTGATGGTTAAAGTATGTATTATTTTTCTAGATTGTCTGGGTTCTAATCCTTCTGTTTTTGAAAACAGCTTCCTGTAACCTGCTTATTAGGTTTTTAATTTCATATTTAATGGGCTGAATGCAATGTTTTTTAAAAAGTATTTAGTTTGAATTCATTTTTATGCAAATGCTTCCAGCTTCCAAGAAGATAAAGCCTGCAAATGGACTCGGCTTCCAAGTTCTAAGGCATATGGGCTATTAAGGTTTTTCTTTCATTTGAAAAAGTGTTTACAGCATTTCATGATTCTTTTGTCCCTTGACTGTTTTCTTCCCAGAGTTTCTTTGAATGTTATTTGAAAACTCAAGCTTTTCAGGCTGATGGTATTTTGAAGATCTTTCTTGTCTGTCTGCTTATTTTACATGTATTTATGAGACTGCTTCCTGGGCTGGGCACTTGGATAGATGAGGATCTAGTGCTGAGCATAGCAGAGATGGTCCTTGTCCTCGTGAACCATGTCTGTGTATTGGGGAAACAGATATTAAAGGCATCATAAAAATATGGCTGGAGAAATGGTTTCAGCAGTTAAAAGCACTGCTGCTTTTGAGAGGATCCAGGTTTGGTTCCCGTAGAGGCTAACAATCATCCCTAACTGGTTCTATGGGAACCAATGGCCTTTTCTGATCTCCACAGGCAACACACACATGGTAAACTTACAGACAAACATGCAGGCAAAACACTCAGATACATAAAAGGATCATCTCTTTGTAAGTGTGAGAGTGGTTCTTTTCCCTTGGCTCTGTACGATGAACGACCCAGAGGTTTGTGTTGAAGCTTGGTTACAGAGTATTTCCGAAATGTCATCCTGTTGATCTTCAAAGTGGTGGTATTAAGATGATGGGAACTTTAAGAAGTTAAGAATGATGTCCCAATGCTAGGATGGTATGAGCACTGGTCTCACAGATCTCCTCAAACAGGCTATTGTAAACGAGGGTACCCAAATGCTCATCTCCTTCTGCACATGACAAATTCCCTTTTCATTTCTCTACTATGTTATAATGCAACTAAAGCACATCTTACTAGAGATTGAAAAGACAGAGCAACCTGACACTAGATTTTAACCTTTAAAACTGAGTTAAATAAACATATTTTCTTGATAAATTCTGTAGTCTCACGTATTTTGTGATAGTATTAGAGAAGAGGCTTATGTAATTTGTATGATATTTATAATTAAACAAATTAGCTGGTATTTAAAGCCTGTGATCAATCCAGATAATCAGCTGGATGGATCCAGTTACTTGAGATAAATCAGGGTTTGATAATAAACTTACTGTTTTTTTTTTCTTTTCTTTTCTTCAGCTTATCAAATCAGACCAAGGACAGGGAAGTTGTTTTTAATAATACTTTTATTGATGTTTTGTGTATTTCAGACATCATTTTTCAGTTCAGTTTAGACATATTCCCCTTTCCCTCCCCCCCACCCCATATCATACATTCTGCCATATATGTCTTGCATCTTTCTCTCAGTCTTTTTAAATGTTTTTCTCTGCAAAGGTTTATTGTTTTGGGCAGAATTTAACTATATCACTTTGTTCTTTGACCCAGTCTTTATGTTGTTGTGGTTCCCTCTCTATTGTATTGCTCCAAAATATGCCTATATAAATGTCACATATGTATGAGAATTATGTCCTCCAGGAATAAACTGTATGTTAACTCTGATATATGTTTAGGAGTTCACATTTTCCCCATTAGTTTTATAATACTCTAAAATATGAATATATAACTTCCACCCATATTCATTAATTACCATGTCTTAAAGTAAGTGGTAAATTAATTCTAGAGCTCATTAAGGGATTCACATTATAATATCACAGTTACTTTCATGTAGAAAGAAATATAACAATTATGCTGCTCAGCTTGCCTTTCAATTGGAGGATTTGGTACTAGCATCCACAAATGAGGGAAACCATTCTCCATTTGTTTGTTTGTTTGTTTTGGACTATGTAACTTCACTTAGCATAATGTCTTCTAGTTCCATCCATTTACCTGCAAAGTTCATGATGTCATCTTTGTTTACCACTGCATAAAACTCCACTGTGTAGAGGTACCACATTTTTGTTATCCAGTTATCAGTTGAGGGGCATTTGGGTTGGTTCCAGCTCTTTGCTATTGTGAAGAGAGCTGCAATAAACATAGATATGCATGCATCTTTGCGGTAGGATGAGTCTTGTGGGTATGTACCCAGGACTGGTATGGCTGGGTCAGGTTTTGGCTCATTTTGAGTCTTCTAAGGGTTCTCCACACTGCTTTTCACAGTGGTTGTATGAGTTTACATTCCCACCAGCAGTGGATGAGTGTTCCCCTTTCCCCACAACCTCTCCAGCACTTGGTGCCTCTTGGTTTTGTTTTTTTGAGACAAGGTCTCCCTTTAGTCCAGCTGGCTGGGAGCTTGGTATGTAGACCAGGCTGGCCTTGAACTCAAAGAGATCTGCCTGCCTCTGCCTCCCAAGTGCTGGGATTAAAGACATCTGCCACCATGCTCAGTATTTGGTGTCTTTTGTTTCTTGATCTTAGCCAGTCTTATTGGAGTGAGATGATATCTTAGAGTGGTTTTAATTTGCATTTCCTTAATGATTAAACACTTTTTAAGATGTTTCTCAGCCATCTTTACATCCTCACTGGTGAAGTGTCTCTTCAGCTCTTTGCTCCATCTTTTGAGTGAGTCATTTCTTTTCTTCTTTGTTTTTTGACTAGTTTATATATTCTGGAGGTTAATGTCTATCAGATGTATCAGTAGTGAAGGTTTCCTCCCACTCTGTGGGTTTTTTCTTCATTTATTGTTTCTTTTGCTGTACAGAAGCTTTTGAGTTTAATGAGTCCCATTTGTCAATTGTTGACCTTAGTTCCTGTGCAGCTCCTGTCTGATTTAGAAAGTTTTTTCCTATGCTTATGTCTTGTAGGTTGCTGCCAACTTTTCTTCTATCACCTTCAGAGTTTCTGGTTTCACGTTGATCCACTTGGAGTTGATTTATGTACAGGGTGTGAGGTAGGGGTTTAATTTTGTTCTTCTACATATGGTAATCCAGTTTTGCAGCACCATTTGCTGAAGATGTTATCTTTCCTCCAACAAGGAGGCTCCTTTATCGAATATGAGGTAGCTGAAATTGTATGAGTTCTTCAGTTTTGTTCCATTGGTCAATGGATCTGTTTTTGTACCAGTACCAGGCTGTCTTTATGACTATACCTCTGTAACATAGATTGAAATCCGGTAAGGTGATTCCCCCATAATGCATTTTTTGTTCAGGGTTGCTTTAGCTATTCAGGGTCTTTTGTTTTTCCATATGAATTTATGGATTTTTTTCCAAGTATGTGAAGAAACTCATGGGGATTTTATTTTATTTAAAAAAAAAGTGGACAGGTGCATGCAGTGTGAGGGTCCATGAGGAGCTGGGTTCAGAGGCAGCAGTGCTGCTTCCCCCACAAGAGCAGGAAATTCCCACAGACCCAGACCCCAAACACAGGCAACAGACCTGCTGCACAGACAGTCTGACATGGTATGGTCATGAGTGATCATTCTGACAGGAGTCAGAGCATCGGTGAGTGGCAGGCAGGTTACAGGAAGCAATGTCTGGGTTTAGCTGGACCTGGGCATAAAAGCTTATCAAGAGCTGAGTTTCCTGCTGCTGCTTTCTTCATAGCTGTCTGAACTACAAGTGTGAGAACCTTTTAATAACAGTTATACACTTAACACACATGGACATATCTACAGCTGTTAAGCCAAGTGGCAGAGGGAGGCCTCAACATCGGTGCTCTCTTTAGTTTACCACTTGGTCACCTGTGTGATGTCCCAAAGGCCCGCACAGCACATCTACTTGCTCCCTCACTGAAGCAAGCATGGACTAGAGGAAATCCAAACAGGAGGAAAAGCACTTTGGTCTTCAGCCCCTTAAGCTAGACCAAAACGACCCTTTATTCAAGGTTAGGATTTCCTGCTAAGCAGCGTCTCTGCCTGTGGGTACCATGTAGCATTCAAGCAACACCTCAGTCTGCTGAGGGTGGACTAGGTGGAACTTGGCTAGGGTTCAGGAGTGGGGTTCTCAGCCACACTCCTACACATAATGACCTTGTTTTGTGCAAAGCCAGAGGCATCTAGGGGCGCTCTGCTAGACAACAGGGCCGGGAAACCTCTATCTGAGCAGAAGCCCTTCTATCAGCAGGTGACAGGTTCTAGAAGACTGCCCCTGGCGCCCTGACACTGCTGCTCCAAAGGCAAGTCCCTCCTGGGGGAGAAAAGTGCCAAAATAACTTGAAGGTCTGTTTTATTGGCAACTTAAGATGCAAAGTATTTTATTTTTAAACTTCTAAAATTTGAGAACAAGATAGCCTAGGTTCTGAAAGTGTTCGTGTGGAGCTCTTCTTTCCTGGCTGACATACAAACAATTCCTAACACCCTAGGTGGGAGCCTTTGTTCTGATCTGAGATGAACTGACCAACCCTAGCTGGTAATGACCCTTTTGACTCCTTGGTAAGTGTTTTAAAACTTCAGATACTGCTGAGTCTTACACAGCCCAGGTCTCTCCAAATGCCTCCTGGGAAGCATACACCATGTACAGGAAACCATCTTCATCCTTCTTGCTCTCATATACCTCAGAGATGGGTATGACCATGCTCACCATGCTCTGTCCATTCACCAGGAGGAAGAAGGCCTGGTTAGCATTGAGCTGTAAGTGCCTTCTAATTATCTTGATGAACTCACTCATGTTGATGTGGTCAGGCACTAGAAACTTGGTTTTATCCAGGACTGGCAGCTGCTTTTCACCCTTGTACCGTTCTATGATTACTGGGATCATGGTGGGATGCTGCTCTCGGATGAGCCAGACATCTTCTACTCTCTGCTGGAAGCTGCAGCTCTGTTTGAAGGTCTTCTCTGAAGGCATGGTGCGAGATCTCGGGAGCAGAGACTGGTGATGGCAATAGCGTCGATGTCAGCGTCCAGAAACTCATGGAGATTTTAATTGGGAGTGCATTGAGCCTGTATATTAATTTGGGTAGAATGGACATTTTTACTATATTAATTTTTCCAATCTATGAGCATGGGAGGTTTTTCCATCTTTTTATGTTATCTTCAATCTCCTTTTTCAGGGATTTAAATTTTTTGTTGTAGAGAACTTTGGTGTCTTTGATTAAGTTTGTCCCCAGGGATTTGATTTTTTGATGCTATTGTGAGTGGGAAGTTCTCCTTATATTCCTTCTCCAGTTGTTTCTTGTTGGTGTAAAGAAAGACTACTGATTTTTCTAGGTTAATTTTGTATCCTGCCACTTTACTGAAACTCTTGTTTCTAGGAGTTTCTGGTGGAGTTTTTAGCATCCCTCAGGTAAACTATCATATGCAAACAGATAGTTTGATTTCCTCTTTCCAATTAGTATTGCTTTAATTTCCCTTTCTTGCCTTATTGCCCTAGCAAGCATTTCAAGCACTATATTGAAGAGGAGTGGTGATAGGGGGCAGCCGTTCCGGGTTCGTGCCTTTAAGGGGAATGCTTCTAATTTTTCTCCATTTAGGATGAAGTTGGCTATGTGTTTGTTGTATATGGCTTTGATTATATTTAAAAGTGTTCTCTTCAGCCGGGCATGGTGGCGCACGCCTTTAATCCTAGCACTTGGGAGGCAGAGGCAGGTGGATCTTTGTGAGTTCAAGGCCAGCCTGGTCTACAGAGTGAGTTCCAGGACAGCTGGGGCTACAGGGAGACCCTGTCTCAAAAAAAGCAAAAAAAAAAAAGTGTTCTCTTCAACTACCTGTGCCCAGCCACCAAGGCACATCTGTGTTGTGCAGGCAGTAGGCTAGCAGCCCACCTCAGCAGGCGCCATCCAACATTAGGACCATAGAGAGGAACTGCATGCATGGATAGGTCAGCCAGTGGCCCACAGTACCTGTGCCCAACTGCCCAGGTGGGGACCGGTGCACAGGCCAAAAGATTCAAACCAGCCTCCCCACTCAAGCTACTGATACTGAGGTGGAAAGTGTAAACTGCTGGTGCTGCAGTTTAAAGCTGTTGGGAGGATACAGCAGTGTCAGTGATTGGAGGCTGCATAGCCAAAACTGAGGAAGAAACCAACAGGAAGCAAACTGAGTGACCAACCAATCCCCCATATTAACATTTGAGATTTGCAACAGAAGGCAAACAAATAAACAAAGGAGGAAAACAACAACAACAACAACAACAAAAATACACCTGCCAAAAATGCAACGGAAAAACAACAATATGGGAAAAGCTCAAAATAAATCCCAACTGAACCCAACCACTCCTGTAGAAGATCCCAACAATGAGATCTCTCTGGATGGAATCCAAGATACCGACCTTAGAAGAACAATTGTAGACATATTCAAAGACTATAAAGAACAAATCAGAGAACTATAGGGAGAGAACGAAAAACTCATGAAGGAACTAGAAGGAAAGAACAATAAACTCCAGAAAGAACTAAAAGGAGAGATTGATAAACTCAGAAAAGAACTAGAGGAAGAGAAGTACAAACTTTGAAAAGAACTAGAGGAAGAGAGATACAATCTCTGAAAGAACTAGAGGGAGAGAATGACAAACTGTGGAAGGAAATGGAAACATTGAAAAGATCTCAGGCTGAAAGGAAAAAAGAAACTGACCAGCAAAGCATTGAGCTACAAGAAAAGAACGAAAAGCTCCAAAAGGAAGTGGAAATACTGAAGAAATTGCAGGATGAAATAACAAAGGAAATTGAACATTCATCCAATCAGCAGGAAAGGATGGGAAAAAGCTTTTGAAGCAGAATGGAAGAAGCAGAAAAAAAGAATTATCAGACCTACAGGATAACACAGCACAGCTAGAAACCTCAAGTAAGCATTATGAAAAATTTTAAAAAACACAAGAGTGGAACAACCAGGAAATTTGGGACACCATGAAAAGACCAAACCTCCACATCATAGGGATAGAGGAAGGAAAAGAATCCCAAGAGAATGGTATTGATCAGATCATCAACAGAATAATAGAAGAAAACTTCCACAAACTGAAAAAAAGACAAACCCATAGAAATACAAGAAGCACATAGAATAGCAAATAGACAAGACCAGAAAAGAAATTCCCCACCTCACATCATAGTTAAAACACTAGATGCTCAAAACAAGGACAAAATACTGAAAGCCACAAGAGAAAAACAACAAGTTACATATAAGGGGAGACCCATCAGAATCACACCTGACTTCTCAGTGCAAACCATGAAAGCCAGAAGAACATGGACCAAAGTATTCCCAGTACTAAATGACTTTAGATGCCAACCCAGATTACTATACCCAGGAAAAATGTCAATCATAGTTGAAGGAGAAAGAAAAATCTTTCATGACATAAATAAAATGAAAGAACACATGTCAAAAAAACCCAACACTTCAGAAAATACTCAAAGCAATTCAAAGAACAGAGGAAAGGAGCAACTATCCTTAAGCAACCCAAGAGAGAAATTACTAAAAGCATAACAGAGTGAATAAATGCCTAGACCAAGAATGCAAATGAAAAATAAGTTGAAAGGAAACAACACACATCTCTCAATAATAACCATAAATATTAATGGTCTAAACTCCCCAATCAAAAGACATAGACTGGGAGAATGGATTAGGAAACAGACTCCATGTCTGTTTCCTAATCCATTCTCCCAGTATATATATGCTGCCTCCAGGAAACCCATCTCACCCTCAACAACAGACAGCACCTTGGAGCGAAAGGATGGGAAAAAATATTCCAAGCAAATGGTACCAAAGAGCAAGCAGAAGTGGCTATTCTAATATCAGATAAAATAGACCTCAGAGTAAAATTAATCAGAAAAGACAAAGAGGGCCATTATATCTTTATCAATGGAACAATTAACCAAGAAGATCTCACAATTTTAAATATTTATGCACCAAACTCTGGTGCACAGAACTTTATAAACACAATACTTCAGGACTTCGAGACACAGATTAATCCCAGCACGCTAATAGTGGACTTCACTACCCCACTGAGCCACCTGGATAGGTCAACTGGACAAAAAAATAAACAGAGAGACATCAGAACTGAACAACACAATACACCAAACGGACCTCACAGATATCTATAGAATATTCCAACCAAACACCAGAGAATATACTTTCTACTCAGCACCCCATGGAACATTCTCCAAAATTGACCACGTACTGGGACACAAAAGAAACCTCAACAAATACAAAAGGATTGAAATTATTCCATGCATTCTATCAGACCACAGTGCAATAAAGCTCAATATTAACACCAGGGTAAGCCCTACTAACTATAAGAACACATAGAGACTAAACAACACAATACTGAACAATGAGTGGGTCAGAGAAGAAATAAAGAATGAAACAAAAGCATTCCTGGAACTAAACGAAAATGAGAATACAACCCCAAAAAACCTGTGGGATACATTAAAGTCAGTCCTAAGAGGGAAATTTATAGCCCTAAGTGCCCACATTAAAAAAACAGAAAGAGAACAAGTAAACGATCTAAGACTGCAGCTAAAAACTCTTGAAAGACAACAACAAATGAATCCTAAACCCAACAGACAGGAAGAAATAACAAAAATCAGAGCAGAAATTAATGAAATAGAATAAAGAAAACAATACAAAACATCAATGAATCCAAACCTGGTTCTTTGAAAAGATAAACAAAATAGACAGACCTCTAGCCCAGTTAACCAAAAGAAAGAAAGAGCAACTCCAAATCAATAGCATTTGTAATCACAAATGCTATTGGGGAAACATCTCAAGAGATAAAGAAAAGATCCAGACAATCAAAGGAGACTACTTCAAAAACCTATACTCTACTAAATTTGAAAACCTAACAGAAATGGATGAATATCTGAAATTCTGGGATTTGCCAAAGCTTAACCAAGAAGAGATTGACAGCTTAAACAGACCCATAACACTTGAGGAAATTGAAGATGTAATAAAAAGCCTCCCAACTAAAAAAAAAAGCCCAGGCCCAGATGGCTTCAGAGCAGAATTCTATAAAACATTTAAAGAAGTCTTACAACCATTACTACTCAAACTTTTCAGAAGGATACAGACAGAAGGAAATATCCCAAATTCCTTCTACAAATCCAGCATCACTATAATACCAAAACCCGGCAAAAACACAAACAAGAAAGAAAACTATAGACCCATATCATTGATGAACACAGATGCAAAAATTCTCAACAAAATACTTGCAAATCACATACAGACCTACATCAAAAAGATCATCCATCATGACCAGGATGGATTCATACCAGAATTGCAGTGATGGTTCAACATATGTAAATCAATAAATATCATAAAACACATAAATGGACTTAAAGACAAAAACCACACAATCATCTCAATTGATGCAGCTCAATGGAGGAAAGCTAGCATCTTCAGCAAATGGTGTTGGCAAAACTGGATCACCATTTGTAGAAGAACAAAATTAAACTCCTACCTCTCACCCTGTACAAAAATCAACTCCAAGTGGATCAAAATCTCAATGTGAAGCCTGAAACTCTGAAGCTGATAAAAGAAAAAGTTGGCAACAACCTACAAGACATAGGTGTATGAGGAGACTTTCTAAACCAGACAGCAGCCCCATGAGAAGTAAGGTCAACAGTTGGGATGACCTTACAGCAAGTGGGACCTCATAAAACTCAAAAGCTTATGTACAGTGAAAGAAACATTCAAGGAGGTGAAGAGAAAACCCACAGAGTGGGAAGAAATCTTTACCAGTGACACATCTGATAGAACATTAACGTCAAGAATATATAAACTACTCAAAAAACAAAGAAGAAGACAAATGACCTACTCAAAAGATGGAGTAAAGAGCTGAACAGAGTCTTCACCAGTGAGGAATTAAAGATGGCTGAGAAACATCTTAAAAAGTGTTTATCATCATTAATAATTAAGGAAATGCAAATTAAAACCACTCTCAGCTATCATCTCATTCCAGTATGGCTAGCTAATATCAAGAAAACAAAAGACAACAGATGCTGGAGGGGTTGTGGGGAAAGGGGAAGGCTCTTCCACTGGTGGTGGGAATGTAAACTTGTACAACCACTATGGAAAGCAGTGTGGAGAACCCTTAAAAGACTCGGAATGAACTTACCCCCTGACCCAATCGTACCACTTCTGGGTATATACCCCAAAGACTCATCCTACTGCAAAGATATATGCACATACATGTTTATTGGAGCTCTCTTCACAATAGCAAAGAGCTGGAACCAACCCATATGCCTGTCAACAGAAGAGTGGATGACAAAAATGTGGTACATCTACACAATGTGGTACTGTTCAATGGTAAAGAAGGATGGCATTATGAACTTTGCAGGTAAATGGATGGAGCTCAAAGCCATTATGCTGAGTGAGGTGACACAGTCCCAGAAAGACAAATGGAGAATGGTTTCCCTCATTTGTGGATGCTAACACCAAATCCCCCAGATGAAAGGCAAGCTGAACGACAGTATGGTTATATTTTTGGTTTATCTGAAAGCAACTATAGCTGGGCTTTGTGGCGAACGCCTTTAATCTTAACACTTGGGAGGCAGAGGCAGGTGGATCTTTGTGAGTTCAAGGCCAGCCTGGTCTACAGAGTGAGTTCCAGGACAGTTGGGGCTATAGGGAGACCCTGTCTCGAAAAGACCAAAAAAAAAAACAAAGTCGGTGCTCTTAACCTCTGAGCCATTTCTCCAGCCCCCAACATTTTATTTTACTTTAATTAACAAAATTAAATTTGGGGCTGGAGAGATGGCCTAGTGGTTAAGAGCGCCGACTGCTCTTGCAGAGGACCCAGGTTCGATGCCCAGCACCCACATGGTGGCTGAAAACCATCTTTAACTCCAGTTCCAGGGGAGTCCGATGCCCTCTTCTGNACTTGGAGTTGATTTATGTACAAAGCGTCGTGAGGCTAGCGCGTTCTACACCCACTTTTGTTTCTTCTACCATATCGGTAATCCAGTTTTGCACGTCAACCACTTCTTGCTGAAAGAAGTTATCTTTCTCGCAACAAGGGAATGGCTCCATTTAATTTCGAATATGAGGTAGCTGAAATTGTATGAGTTCTTCAGTTTTGTTCCATTTGGTCAATCGGACCTCCTGTTTTTTTGTAACAGTAAAGGCTGTTTTAATGAACATAGCTCTGTAAACATAGATTGAAATCGGTAAGGTGATTCCCGCATAATGCATTTTTGTTCAGGTTTGCTTTTAAGCTATTCAGGGTCTTTTGTTTTTCCATATGATTTTTTTTTTTTTTTTTTTTTTTTTTTTTTTTTTTTTTGAATTTTATTTTATTTAAAAAAAAGTGGACAGGTGCATGCAGTGTGAGGGTCCATGAGGAGCTGGGTTCAGAGGCAGCAGTGCTGCTTCCCCCACAAGAGCAGGAAATTCCCACAGACCCAGACCCCAAACACAGGCAACAGACCTGCTGCACAGACAGTCTGACATGGTATGGTCATGAGTGATCATTCTGACAGGAGTCAGAGCATCGGTGAGTGGCAGGCAGGTTACAGGAAGCAATGTCTGGGTTTAGCTGGACCTGGGCATAAAAGCTTATCAAGAGCTGAGTTTCCTGCTGCTGCTTTCTTCATAGCTGTCTGAACTACAAGTGTGAGAACCTTTTAATAACAGTTATACACTTAACACACATGGACATATCTACAGCTGTAAGCCAATGGCAGAGGGAGGCTCAACATTCCGGTTGCTCTTTTATTTACCACTTGGTCACCTGTGTGATGTCCCAAAGGCCCGCACAGCACATCTACTTGCTCCCTCACTGAAGCAAGCATGGACCAGAGGAAATCCAAACAGGAAGAAAAGCACTTTGGTCTTCAGCCCCTTAAGCTAGACCAAAATGACCCTTTATTCAAGGTTAGGATTTCCTGCTAAGCAGCGTCTCTGCCTGTGGGTACCATGTAGCATTCAAGCAACACCTCAGTCTGCTGAGGGTGGACTAGGTGGAACTTGGCTAGGGTTCAGGAGTGGGGTTCTCAGCCACACTCCTACACATAATGACCTTGTTTTGTGCAAAGCCAGAGGCATCTAGGGGCGTTCTGCTAGACAACAGGGCCGGGAAACCTCTATCTGAGCAGAAGCCCTTCTATCAGCAGGTGACAGGTTCTAGAAGACTGCCCCTGGCGCCCTGACACTGCTGCTCCAAAGGCAAGTCCCTCCTGGGGGAGAAAAGTGCCAAAATAACTTGAAGGTCTGTTTTATTGGCAACTTAAGATGCAAAGTATTTTATTTTTAAACCCTTCTAAATTTTGAGAACAAGATAGCCTAGGTTCTGAAAGTGTTCGTGTGGAGCTCTTCTTTCCTGGCTGACATACAAACAATTCCTAACACCCTAGGTGGGAGCCTTTGTTCTGATCTGAGATGAACTGACCAACCCTAGCTGGTAATGACCCTTTTGACTCCTTGGTAAGTGTTTTAAAACTTCAGATACTGCTGAGTCTTACACAGCCCAGGTCTCTCCAAATGCCTCCTGGGAAGCATACACCATGTACAGGAAACCATCTTCATCCTTCTTGCTCTCATATACCTCAGAGATGGGTATGACCATGCTCACCATGCTCTGTCCATTCACAAGGAGGAAGAAGGCTAGGTTAGCGTTGAGCTGCAAGTGCCTTCCAATTATCTTGATGAGCTCACTCATGTTTACGTGGTCAGGCACAGGAAACTTGGTTTTATCCAGGACTGGCAGCTGCTTCTCACCCTTGTACCGTTCTATGATTACTGGGATCATGGTGGGATGCTGCTCTCGGATGAGCCAGACATCTTCTACTCTCTGCTGGAAGCTGCAGCTCTGTTTGAAGGTCTTCTCTGAAGGCATGGTGCGAGATCTCGGGAGCAGAGACTGGTGATGGCAATAGCGTCGATGTCAGCGTCAGAAACTATGGAGCATTTAATTGGGAGTGCATTGAGCCTGTATATTAATTTGGGTAGAATGGACATTTTTATATATTAATTTTTCATCTATGGCATGGGAGGTTTTTTCCATCTTTTTATGTTATCTTCAATCTCTTTTTCAGGGATTTAACATTTTTGTTGTAGAGAACTTTTGGTGTCTTTGATTAAGTTTGTCCCCAGGGATTTGATTTTTTTGAATGCTATTGTGAGTGGGAAGTTTCTCCTTATATTTCTTCTTCAATTGCTTTCTTGTTGTGTAAAAGAAAGACAGCTGATTCTTTCTTAGGTTATTTTTGTAATCCTGCCACTTTACTGAACTCTTGTTTCTAGGAGTTTCTGGTGGAGTCTTTTAGCATCCCTCAGGTAAACTATCATAATGCAAACAGATAGTTTGATTTCCCTCTTTCCAAAAATTAGTATTGCTTTAATTTCCTTTCTTGCCTTATTGGCCCTAAGCAAGCATTTCAAGCACTAATATTGAAGAGGAGTGGTGATAGGGGGCAGCCGTTCCGGGTTCGTGCCTTTAAGGGGAATGCTTCTAATTTTTTCTCCATTAAGGATGAAGTGGGCTGTTGTTTTGTTGTATATGGCTTTGATTATTTTAAAAGTGTTCTCTTCAGCCGGGCATGGTGGGAAACGGTGCGCCTTTAATCCTAGCACTTGGGAGCGCAGAGGCCAGGTGGATTTTGTGAGTTCAAGCCAGCCTGGTCTACAGACGTGAGTTTTCCGGAAGCTGGGGCTACAGGGAGAACCCTGTCTCAAAAAAAAAGCAAAAAAAACAAAAGCTGTTCTCTCAACTTACCTGTGGCCCAGACAGGCATCTGTGTTGTGCAGGCAGTAGGCTAGCAGCCCACCTCAGCAGGCGCCATCAAACTCTAGGACCATAGGGAGGAACTGCATGCATGGAAGGTTCGTACCAGTGCACACAGTACCTGGTGCCCAACTGCCGCAGGTGGGGACCGTGCACAGGCCAAAGATTTCAAAACACTCCCACTCAAGCCTACTGATACTGAGGTGGAAAGTGTAAACTGCTGGTGCTGCAGTTTAAAGGTGTTGGGAGGATACAGCAGTGTCAGTGGTTGGAGACTGCATAAGCAAAACTGAGGAAGAAACCAACAGGAAGCAAACTGAGTGACCAACTGGTCCTCCATATTATCATTTGAGATTTGCAACAGAAGGCAAAACAAATAAACAAGGAGGAAAACAACAAAACAACAACAAAACAAAATAACACCTGCCAAAAGCACAACGGAAAAAACAATATGGGAAAAGCTCAATAAATCCCAGCAACTGAACCCAACCACTCCCTGTAGAAGATCCCCAACAATGAGATCTCTCTCTGGATGGAGATCCAAGACACTGACCTTAGAGAAACAATTGTAGACATATTTCCCAAAGACTTAAATGAACAAATCAGAGAACTATAGGGAGAGAAACGAAAAAACTCATGAAGGAACTAGAAGGGAAGAACAATAAACTCTTCCAGAAAGAACTAAAAGAGAGATTGATAAACTCAGAAAAAGAACTAAAGGAAGAGAAGAACAAACTTTGAAAAGAACTGAGGAAGAGAAGATACAATTCTCTGAAAGACTTAGAGAGAGAATGACAAACTGGGAAGGAAATGGAAACATTGAAAAGATCTCAGGCTGAAAGGAAAAAAAGAAACTGAACAGCAAAACAAGGAGCTACAAGAAAAGAACGAAAAGCTCCAAAAGGAGTGAAATATGAAGAAAACTCAGGATGAAATAACAAAGGAAATTGAACATTCATCCAAATCAGGCAGGAAAGGATGGGAAAAAAACGCTTTTGAAGCAGAATGGAAGAAGCAGAAAAAAAGAATTATCAGACCTACAGGATAAAACACAGCACAGCTAGAAACTTCAAGTACATATGAAAAATTTTTAAAAAACACAAAGAGTGGAACAACCAGGAAATTTGGGAACACCATGAAAAGACCCAAACCTCCCAAAACAATCATAGGGATAGAGGAAGGAAAGAATCCCAAGAGAATGGTATTGATAAAATCTTCAAAAGAATAATAGAAGAAAACTTCCACAAACTGAAAAACAAGACAAAACCCATAGAAATACACAGAAGCACATAGAATAGCAAATAGACAAGACCAGAAAAGAAATTACCCCCTCACTCATCGTTGAAACACTAGATGCTCAAAAAAGGACAAAATACTGAAAGCCAAAAGAGAAAAACAACAAGTTTAATATAAGGGGAGCTCAATCAGAATCACACTTGAATCCTCAGTGCAAACCATGAAAGCCAGAAGAACATGGACCAAAGTATTCCAGTCTAAATGACTTTAGATGCCAACCCAGATTACTATACCCAGGAAAAAATGATCAAATCATAGTTGAAGAGAAAGAAAATCTTTCATGACATAAATAAAATGAAAGAACACATGTCAAAAAAACGCCAACACTTCAGAAAATACTCAAAGCAATTCAAAGAACAGAGGAAAGAGCAACTATCCTTAAAGCAACCCAAGAGAGGAAATTAATAAAAAGCATAACAGAGTGAATAAATGCCTAGACCAAGAAATTGCAAATGAAAAATAAGTTGAAAGGAAACAACAACAATCTTTCAATAAATAACATTAAATACTAATGGTCCTAAACTCCCCAATCAAAGACAGACTGAGACCTGGGAGAATGATGTTAGGAAACAGACTCCATGTCCTGTTTTCCTAAAATCCATTCTCCCAGTATATATAATGCCTGCCTCCAGGGAAACCCATTCTCAATCCCTCAACAACAGACAGCACCTTGGAGCGAAGGATGAAAAAATATTCCAAGCAAAAATGGTACCAAAGAGCAAGCAGAAGTGGCTATTCTAATAATCAGATAAAATTGACCTCAGAGTAAAATTAATCAGAAAAGACAAAGAAGGGCCATTATATCTTTATCCAATGGAACAATTAACCAAGAAGAATTCTCACAATTTTTAAATATTTATGCACCCAAACTCTGGTGCACAGAAATTTATAAACACAATACTTTCAGGACTTCGAGACACAGATTAATCCCAAGCTACGCTAATAGGGGTCTTCAATACCGCACTGAGCCACCTGGATAGGTCAACTGGAACAAAAAATAAAACAGAAGAGACAATCAGAACTGAACACACAATACACCAACACGTGACCTCACAGATTCTATAGATATTCCAACTCAAAACACCAGAGAATAATAACTTTCTACTCAGCACCCCCATGGAACATTCTCCAAAATTGACCACGTACTGGGACACAAAAGAAAACCTCACAAATACAAAAGGATTGAAATTTAATTCCATGCATTCTAAATCAGACCACAGTGCACTAAAGCTCAATATTAACACAGGGTAAGCCCTACTAACTATAAGAACACATAGGGATTAAATAACACTATGAACAATGAGTGGGGTCAAGAGAGAATGAAACAAAAGCATTCCTGGAACTAAACGACAAAGAGATAAAACCCAAAAAATGGTGGATACCATTAAAAGCAGTCTAAGAGGGAAATTCATAGCTCTAGTGCCCACATTAAAAAACAGAAAGAGAACAAGTAAACGAATCTAAGACTGCAGCTAAAAACTCTTGAAAGACAACAAACAAATGATCCTAAACACAACAGACCAGGAAGAAATAACAAAAATCAGAGCAGAATTTGAAATGAATAAAGAAAAAATCAAATCATGAATCAACCTGGTTCTTTGAAAAAAGATAAACAAAATAGACAGACCTCTAGCCCAGTTACCCAAAAGAAAGAAAGAGCAACTCCAAATCAATAGCATTTGTAATCACAAATGCTATTGGGGAAACATCTCAAGAGATACCAAGAAAAGATCAAGACAATCACAGGAGACTAATCCTTCAAAACCTATACTCTACTAATTTGAAAACCTAACAGAAATGGATGAATTCTGAAATTCTGGGGATTCGCCAAAGCTTAACCAAAGAAGAGATTGACAGCTTAAACAGACGCCATACACTTGACGGAATTGAAGATCGAATAAAAAGCCTGCCCACTAAAAAAAAAAAGCCCAGGCCCAGATGGTTCAGAGCAGATTTCTATAAAACATCAAAAAGACTTACAACCATTATAACTCAAACTTTTCCAGAGGATCAGGAACAGAAAAGGAATATCCCAAATGCTTCTACAAATCGATCTATTAAAACCAGGAAAAGACACAACAAGAAAGAAAACTATAGACGCCATATCATTAATGAACAAGATGCAAAATTTCTCAACACAGTACTTGCAAAATCACATACAGAAATCAAAACGCATCATCCATCATGACCAGGTGGGATTCATACCAAAATCCAGTGATGGTTCAACATATGGTAAATCAATAAATATCATAAAACACATAAATGGACTTAAAGAAAAAAAAAAAAAAAAAAAAAAAAAAGCTCAATGGAGGAAAGCTAGCATCTTCAGAATGGTGGTGGCATAAAAAACTGGATCACCATTTGGTAGAAGAACAAATTAAACTCCTACCTCTCACCCTGTACAAAAATCAACTCCAAGTGATCAAAATCCTCAATGTGAAGCCTGAAAACTCACCTCTGAAGGTGATAAAAGAAAAAAGTTGGCAACAAACTACAAGACAATAGGAGAGGGACTTTCTAAACCAGACAGCAGCCCCCCGGGAAGTAAGGTCAACAGTTGGGGATGAACGCTTTACAGCAAGTTGGGCTCATAAAACTCAAAAAGCTTATGTACAGT
This sequence comes from Rhizomys pruinosus, assembly GCA_009823505.1. NCBI lineage: Eukaryota > Metazoa > Chordata > Mammalia > Rodentia > Spalacidae > Rhizomys > Rhizomys pruinosus. The sequence goes on along the minus strand of VZQC01002447.1, from coordinate 2,257,770 downwards.
GAAAGAAACATTCAAGGAGGTGAAAAGAGAAAACCCACAAGAGTGGGAAGAATCTTTACCAGCTATACATCAGATAGAAGATTAAACCGTCAAAGAATATATAAACTACTCAAAAAAACAAGAAGAAGAAGAAAAAAAAAAAAAAAAAAAAAAAAGGTGGAGTAAAGAGCTGCACAGAGTCTTCAACAGTGAGGAATAAAGATGGCCTGAGAAACATCTTAAAAAGTGTTTAATCATCATTAATAATTAAGGAAAATGCAAATAAACCACTCTCAGCTATCATCTCAATCCAGTATGGCTAGCTAATATCAAGAAAACAAAAGCCACAGATGCTGGAGGGGTTGTGGGGACAGGGGAAGGCTCTTCCAACTGGTGGTGGGAATGTAAACTTGTACAACCAACTATGGAAAGCAAGTGTGGAGAACCCTTAAAAGATCTGGAAAATGAACTTACCCCCTGACCCAATCGTACCACTTCTGGGTATATACCCGTCAAAAGACTCATCCTAACTGCAAAGATATATGCACATACCTGTTTATTTTGGAGCTTCTTCACAAATAGCAAAGAAGTTGGAACCAAAACCCAATGCCTGTCAACAGAAGCAGTGGATGACAAAAAATGGGGTACATCTACACAATGTGGTACTGTTCAATGGTAAAGAAGGAATGGCAATTATGAACTTTGCAGGTAAATGGATGGAGCTCAAAGCCATTATGCTGAATGAAGGTGACAACTCAGTCCCAGAAAGCAAATGGAGAATGGTTTCCCTCATTGTGGATGCTAACACAAACATCAATCCAGGATAAAGCAAGCTGAACGAACAGTATGGTTATATTCTTTGGCTTTATCTGAAGCAACTATAGCTTGGGCTTTGTGGGAACGCCTTTAATCTTAACAAACTTGGGGAAGGCAAGAGGCAGGTGGATCTTTGTGAGTTCAAGGCCAGCCTGGTCTACAGAGTGAGTCCAGGACAGTAGGGCTAATAGGGAGACCCTTGTCTCCGAAAAAGACCAAAAAAAAAAAAAAAAAAAAAAAAAAAAAAAAAAGGAAAAAGAAAAGAAAGCAACTATGTTTTTATAATGTGAATCCCTCAGTGGGCTCTAGAAACCACCCACCAATTATTTTCAGACTCTGTAATTATTGTATATGGGTGGAGAGGATGTATCCATATTTTAGAATAATATGAAATTAACGGAGGAAAATGTGAATTCCTAAGCATAAAAAAAGACTGAGAGAAAGATGCAGGACAGTTGTGACAGAATACATGATCTGAGATGGTTTGGGGTGGGGTGGGGGGAAGGGATAGGGGAATACGCCTGAACAGAAATGGAAAAATGATGTATGAAATACATAAAACATCAATAAAAAAAAGAAAAAAAGATTGTTCTCTTCAGTCTGATTCCCTCTTGAACTTTAAACATGAAGGGATGCTGGGTCTTGTCAAAGCTTTTTTCTGTGTCAATTGAGATGATTGTGTGTTTTTTTGTCTTTCAGTCCATTTATGTGTTTTATGATATTTATTGATTTACATATTTTGAACCATCTCTGCATCTCTGGTATGAATCCAACTTGATAATGATGGGTATCTTTTTGATGTGGGTCTGTATATGATTTGCAAGTATTTTGTTGAGAATTTTTGCATTTGTGTTCATTAATGATATGGGTCTATAGTTTTCTTTTTTGGTTGTGTCTTTGCCTGGATTTGGTATTAGAGTGATGCTGGCTTCATAGAAGGAGTCTGGGAGATTTCCTTCTGTTTGTATCCTTCTGAATAGTTTGAGTAGTAATGGTTGTAAGACCTCTTTAATTGTTTTGTAGAATTCTGCTCTGAAACCATCTGGGCCTGGGCTTTTTTTATTTGGGAAGTTTTTATTAGGTCTTGAATTTCCTCAATTGTTTTGGGTCTGTTTAAACTGTCAATCTGTTCTTGGTTAAGGTTTGTTGGTTCTCATAATTTCAGATATTCATCAATTTCTGTTAGGTTTTCAAATCTAGTAGAGTATAGGTTTTTGAAGTAGTCTCCTTTGATTGTCTGGATTTTTTCTTTATCTGTTGTGATGTTTCCCCTTTCATTACCAATACTATTAATTTGGAGTTGCTCTTTCTTTCTTTTGGTTAACTGAGCTAGAGGTCTGTCTATCTTGTTTATCTTTTCAAAGAACCAGCTTTTGGATTCATTGATTTTTTTGTATTGTTTTCTTTGTTTCTATTTCATTGATTTCTGTTCTAATTTTTGTTATTTCTTCCTGTCTGTTGAGTTTAGGGTCCATTTGTTGTCATCTCCCAAGTGTTTTTAGCTGTAGTGTTAGATCATTTATTTGTTCCTTTTCTGTTTTTCTATTATGGGCACTTAAGGCTATAAATTTCCCTCTTATGACTGCCTTTTTTATGATTTGTCACAGAGAATAGACAAATCTGTGGGTTTTATTTTTTATTTTTATTTTTTGATTATATATATATATATATATATATATATATATATTACAAGATTATGTTACAAATAAAATCTAGACTGCTTTTAAAGTATCCCACCGGCTTTGTTGTGTGGTATTATCTTTTTTGTTTAGTTCTGTGAATACTTTTATTTCATTATTTATTTCTTTCCAGACCCGTTCATTATTCAGGATTGTGTTCTTTAGACTCCATGTGTTCTTGTAGCTAGTCAGGCTTATTATGGTGTTAATATTGAGCTTTATTGTACTGTGGTTTGATAGAATTCATGAAATTATTTCAATCATTTTATATTTGTTGAGGTTTCTTTTGTGTATGCAGTCGATTTTGGACAATTTTACCTGGGGTGCTGAGTGGATGTACTATTTGGTAGATGTCTGTGAGGTCCATTTGTTGTATTGTATTGTTCAGATCTAATGTCTTTCTGTTTACTTTTTGTCCAGTCGATCTATCCAAAGGGCTCAGTGTGGTATTGAAGTCCCCCACTCTTCATGTGTTGGGATTAATCTGTGTCTTGAGGACCTGCAGAATTGTGGGTTTTTTTTTTTTTTTGAGACAGGGTCTCCCTATAGCTCTAACTGTCCTGAAAGTCACTCTGTAGACCAGGCTGTCCTTGAACTCACAGAGATCCACCTGCCTCTGCCTCCCAAGTGCTAGGATTAAAGGGTTGCACCACCACACCAGCTGGAATTGTGTTTATATAGTTCGGTGCACCTGAGTTTGGTGCATAAACATTCAGGATTGTGATGTCTTTCTGCTTAATTGTTCCTTTGATAAGGATGTAATGGCCCTCTTTGTCTCTTCTGATTGACTTTACTCTGAGGTCTATTTTGTCCGATATTAGAATAGCAACTCCTGCTTTCTTTTTGGTAACTTTTGCTTGGAATATTTTTTTCCCATCCTTTCACTTTGAGTTGTTGTCTATCCTCGAGGGCAAGATGGCTTTCTTGTAGGCAGCATATAGATGGATTCTGTGTCCTAATCCATTTTCCCAGTCCATGTCTTTTGATTGGGGAGTTTAGACCATTAATATGTAAGGTTATTGTTGAGAGATGTGCTTCCTTTGAACTTATTCTTTGTTTGCATTCTTGGTCTAGGTTTGGTTTATGCTCTTATGCTTTTATTAGTTTCTCTCTTCAGTTGCTTGGGGATAGTTGCTTTTTCCCCTCTGTTCTTTGAATTGCTTTGAGTATTTTCTGAAGTGTTCTTTTTTGACATATATTCTTTCATTTTGTTTATGCCATGAAATATTTTTCTTTCAACTATAATTGACATTTTTTCTGGGTATAGGAATCTGGGAATTTAGCACTGGGAATACCTTTGTCAATGTTCTTCTGGCTTTCATAGTTTGCACTGAGAAGTCAGCTGTAATTCTGTTAGGTTTCCCCCTGTGATTTCTTGTTTTTCTCTTGTGGCTTTCAGTGTTTTGTCTTTGTTTTGAGCATCTAGTGTTTTAATTATGATATGGCATGGGGAATTTTTCTAGTTTTATCTATTTGGTGTTCTATGTGCTTCTTGTATTTGTATAGGTTTGTCTTTTTTTCAGTTTAGGAAAATTTTCTTCTATTATCCTGTTGAAGATCTGGTTAATACTGTTGTCTTGGGATTCTTATCTTTCCTCTATTCTTATGATGCAGAGATTTGGTCTTTTTATAATATCCCACATTTCCTGGTCATTCCACTCTTGTGTTGTTTTTTAAAATTACTTACTTCCTTAATTAATTAATTTATAGATGGGGGTCTTCCTTTAGTCCCATCTGGCCTGGAACTCACTCTTTAGACCAGGCTGGCCTTGACCTCACAGAGATCCACCTGCCTCTGCCTCCTGAGTGCTGGGATTAAAGGCATGTGCCACCACGCCCAGCCTATGATGGTTCTTAGCTACCAAGTGGATGCTGGGAATTGAACCTGGGTACTCTGCAAGAGCAGTTGGCACTCTACCACTGAGCCATCTCTCCAGCCCCTTTAAATTTTTTTTATCATCTTCACTTGAGCATTTTGTTGTTCTGTGTTATCCTGCAGGTCTGATATTCTATTTTCTGCTTCATCCATTCTGCTTCTGAGGCTTTCTCCCCTTCTTTCCTGTTGATTGGATGGATATCCCATTTCTTTTTTCATTTCTTCCTGTGATTTCTTTCGTATTTCCACTTCCTTGTAGAGCTTTTCATTCTCTGCTTGTAGCCCCTTGCTTTGCTGCTCTGTTGCTTTTTTCATTTCAGCCTGGGATCTTTTCAGTGTTTCCACTTCCTTCAGGAGTTTGTCATTCTCTTCTCCTAGTTCTTTTCAGAGTCTATGTTTCTCTTCCTCTAGTTCTTTTAGGAGTTTTTATTTCTCTTCCTCTAGTTCTTTTCAGAGTTTGTTTCTCTGCCTCTACTTCTTTTCAGAGTTTGTCATTCACTCCCTCTAGTTCTTTCCAGAGTTTGTCATCCTTCCCTTCTAGATCATTCCTGAATTTTTCATTTTCTCCCCTCACTTCTCTGATTTGTTCTTTGATTTCTTTGAATATGTCTATGACTGTTCTTTTAATGTCCATGTCTTGGTTTCCTTCTAGGAGGATTATGCTGTAGGGATCTTCTGTAATACTGGTCGAGTTCAGTGTAGATTTAGTCTGGGCTTTTCCCATGTTGTTATTTTTTCATTGTGGCTTCAGGATGTGAGTTGATTTTTTTGTTTGGATTCTGGTGGTAGTCTCAAATGTTATTATGGAGGATTGGTTGGTCACTCACTGTACTTCCTGCTGTTCAGTTCCTCTAAGTTGGCTGTGCAACCTACAATCACTAACACTGCACCGACTGGATCATCTGTACTACAACTTCAGTACTTGGTGGGGGTTGGGGGGAGGTTTCCTCCCTAGCACCATGAACTGGCCCCATGAGTGTGTACTGGGCTCCTGAATGGCTGGCTTAGCATGGCTTGGTGACTCCTCCAATGCCAATCATGCAGGAGGCTGGGTGTGGCGTCCTGCCTGGTCCCTGAGGCACTCCTCTGTTTCCTCATGGTTTCCCGGCCCACCTGACCATGAGCTCGGCTCCTGATGCACTGTCTTAGTGACAGGGAAGTTTTCAGCAACTGTGTGTTGGGAAAATCAGGATCATAGGGTGTGATTGGGGAGAGATCAAGAAGGATGTACTGACAGAGACGATGGTGAAAAGTGAAGTGAAGAGGTGTTGAAGACATTTGCATTTTGTATCTTCATCCTAAACAGGATCCCCCCATTACCTCATCCTAAAATTTCTGAACCCCAAATTGTTTCAGATTGTATGAGTCATTTTAGATTCCAGAAGACACAAGGTTAATGCAGTTTTCGGTATAGGTAGTGGCATTTTCAGCTTCATGAGTATGTAAATATGAGATGAGACACTCTTATGTTTCCTCTTTCTCTTATACCTGGATCTGCTTAAGCCTATAATATTAGATTAGCATCTCTATTTAGCATTCCACTGATGATATTTCACATAATTTTCACAAGTAAAACTTGAAGGGATGAGTGACTGCCTAGTAAATTCTTACGAGTCAAAGGGATCTCCGTGAAGTTGAAGGGGGAGGAAAAGGGTATTTTAGACATCTCACATGCTGTAGAGTGAATGTCAAGGTGAAAAGGTACAGAAGTCAGTGTTTATGGATTTCTCAGCATGACCTGCCTCCTGGTTCCTTTTGCCACTTTCTTTCTCAAAGTCACTCTGTATCCCCTTGAGATTTGGAGGTGATGGTGGGGATACACATACTTCATTGAGACAACTTGGGTTATACTATTGCTACTAATTTTAGATTTGATAATGTATTTTACAATTTAGATCATCCCTGTAACCTTGTGCTTCAAGAATACCTGTACCAGGATTCTTGAGAGTTTTCAATTTGAAGTTTTTTTGGAAAAATTATGTCCAGTCCTGGCATATTTTCTTAATTTGAGAAGTCCATGATAATATCGAATATTTAGTCTTCAAAGATTCATTGGATACACCTACCATACTCATACATTAGAATTTCATTTATCTCATGTCAACCATTATAGGTGATTCAATATAATTCATTCTATCATAAATTTGGCCAAAGATGTACTAAAATGCATCTGAAAATAAGAGTACATTTTTTTCTTGGTAATTGAGCCTGCTCCTCCTGATCATATGCCTAGAAATCATTTTTGCACTAAGAACATTCTCATAGTGATAAGCTTGAGTTGTGTTCACTTGTTTAACTTTTTAAAATTTTTATTTATTTTTTAACCTTTTTAAAAATTTTTATTTATTTTTCTCTATGTGTATGAATGTACTGTCTGCATGCAGGTCTGTGCACCGTGTCTGCAATGCTGCGGAGGTCAGAAGACGGTGTCGGATTCCCCTGGAACTGGAGTTCTCCTGGAATTGGAGTTTCAAAAGGTTCTCAGCCGCCATGTGGGTGCTGGGGATCAAACCGGGTCCTCTGCAAGAGCAGTTGGCGCTCTCAACCGCTAGGCCATCTCTCCAGCCCTTGTTTAACTTTTAAAAATGCATTTTTTATTTGAGTGAGTGTGTGTTGAAGAATGTACATTTGAAGAAATGTCTTGAGTGTCATTCATTCATTTTCACTGTTCATTAAAAGAGATAATTACCTGAGAAAAGTCGTTTCTTAGGAATCCATTTTCATTGGATTTGGCAGATGTCTTTGAATTCATATTATTGTCCCTTTATGGGCTCAATAATAACACAAAGGAAATAGTTGTAGGTAGGACATTGAGGGAAGAGGAAGATGAAGAGAATACTTTTGCTATTTTGTCTTTGAAGTGCCAATGGAACACTTGACAATAAATGCCCTGGAAGCACATGGATTTCTGTCTGGTGTTTGGGAGATGTAACTGGTCTAGTACTGCTTTTTGACAAGCTTTCAGGATACTAAAGGATTGAAAGTGTGGAGATGAGATGACAGCAGTGAAAATGAGTGAGTCAGCTATGAGGAGGGCAGAAAGGCAGTGTGGGTAGTGCATCACTGACATTTAGCCCATGGGAAAGGAAGAAGGACCAGGGAAGGAGAACCAGTAGCAGCAACCAGAGCTGGCAGGAAAACAGCATGTTGCCTGGGTTTCCTAGCTTCCCTCTTGACTCTCTGAGGAGTCCTCACCTGTCAAATGTTTTCAATGGTTTAAAGAGACAGTCGTTAAGGAAAATGAGAGTAGGGCAGTGTTCATCATATTTAGCAACAGGTGATTCATTGATTACTTAGTTGAGAATATTTTTGGTAGAAATGTTTCTCTATTATCATTATTGTTATTATTTTAAGTGTGTGTGTGTGTGTGTGTGTGTGTGTGTGTGTGTGTGTGTGTACTAGAGGCCAAGTGCTAATGTCATTCCTTAGGAGCCGTCTACTTTGTTTTACTTGAGACAAGGACTTTCATAGCCCCATGAGCCCATACTTCAAATAAAATGATGACAGTGATTTTTGTAATCTTGTGATTCTTAGGTTGTTGATTCTTTTTTTGCTATTTGCTTGTTTGCTTGAGGCAGGGTCTTACTTTGTACCCCAGCCTGGAACTCACTGTGTACCAGGTGGTCTCACACTCATTGCCATCCTCCTGATTTAGATCCTATAACTATTTTTATTTTTAACAATGCTGGCTTCATGGAAATAGTAAAAATTTGGAGTAATAAATAGTAATGCATATTGGTCAACAGCAGTTTTAAGGATACAAAGATCAAGTAAAAGACACATTGAAAGTCTTCAGAGTAGAACATCTGGCTGGTTGGATGAGAAGCAAGATTTTGGTGCTGTTATAATAGATGCAGAAAGCTTTTTTGTGCTTGGTTTAGTTCTTGCCACAGCAAGGAGCAATGTACAGTCTGAGTTGGATGGGAGTTCTCACTCCATTCTTTTCTTGCTGTGAAGTCTTGGGTTCTTTATGTTAATTCTTTAAACCTCCATTTTCTCACTGGTGAAGAGAAAAACATTAATCTTATAATTGTTGAAATTAGAGAACATAGTTATAAAGCATTTGGCCCAAGAAAGAATGTGTTATCCTTTATTACATGATGTTCCCTCTTCTCCCTCCTTCCTCTTCTCCTTCCCTTCCTTCCTTCTTTCCTTTCTTCCCTTCTCACTCCCTTTCTTCCATCCTTCTTCCTTACCTCCTTCCCCATCCTTCCTCCTTCTCTTCCCCTCCTTCCCCCCTCCTTTTCCTTCTTCCTCTTCTTCCTGTCCTTTCCTCCCTTTCTTTCTCCTTCCTTCTTTCTTTCCCTTTCTTTTCTGTCTCCCTTTCACCCCCATCTTCCCCCCAACACCTGCCCCAGAGTTCCTTTCTTCAAACTTTCATCCTGAGCATCACTATTTGGGCAGAATCAGTTTATTTTCTAAGAACATTTCTTTGTTTATTTTATGTTCAGTCTTACTGTTTTCTCCTCCCAAACACAATGTCATATAGGAATACATGCGCATAACCTCACACTTACTTTTACTCCTCATCTTTCTATTTTTATTCTTTCTGTCTAGGGATGATGTTTTTGTTAGTTTCTTATTACTGTGAGAAAATTCCCAAGAAATCCTATATGGACAGTAAAGGGTGAAACATTACTCAGATATAACCCCAATCAATGTCTAATATGTCTCATTTTACTTCTAGATATATAGGCAAACATGAAGTACTTTTGATAGGCGATTATCATTTAAATGTATACACTTGAAATTAGTGAGACAGATGTCCCTACAAAATGTGTGTGAGTTGTATTAAGTCCACTGAAAACCTTAGGAAAAAGGTGATCCTACTCAATAGTTGGGATTCTCCAGGAGATGGCTTTGGGACTGGGCCTGCAACGCTGACTCCTCCACTGTTATCTGACCTCCACCACACTGGTTTGCTCTGCAGGCTTTGGACTTGTAGGCTGCCACAACTGCATAAGCCAATTTCTTAAAATATCCCTCTCCCTCTCTCCCTCTCTCCTTCCTTCCATTCCTTCTTCCTTCCTCCTTCTTCCTTTAGTCTCTCTTTCTTAAGTATATATACATACATACATACATACATACATATACATGTATATGAAGAATAATAATGGAAAAGTGATGAGGAAAAAATAAGTAACACACACACATCCAAAACTTCCCTGTTGCTTCCACTTCTTCGGAGAACACTGACACTGAAGTGATATCAATAAATGGCATACAAATGTTGTCTTTATTTGATCTTTATAACATATTATGCATAAGTGCCACCGCCTTTAACAGGCAAGGACACAGAGATGTAGAGATATTTAAATGTTTGCTCAGACTCTCAGTAGTATTAAAGAGCAAAACTAGGATCCAAACCCAGCTATTTCAGAATCCTAGCTATTAAGAAATCCATTATAGTGCCTGTACAATTCAGGGTAAGTACTAATTTGCCTTTGCCTTGAATTAGCTAAATGACCTTTCTATTGAAGCATATATATATATATATATATATTTCTATAATTACAGTGAAATTAGGCTTTCTTGTCTTAAATATCTTTTCATCTGGTATAATGATCTGGTTTCTGCTGTTAGTGAAAACCTGACTAAATGAGAACATTTACTGCTCCTGAAATTGAAGTGAACCTGTGTTAAAATGATGGCAAAGCTCCCTCCTCAGGGCCTGAGATGAAGCCATTAATATAAACATCTTATATTGCTTCACTTTAGAGAGATTTCAAAATTGAATTTTACAATTGGAATGCGCAAGACAGCAGATCCATATCCCAGTCACTGAAAGCAAAGTGCTGTCTTATATTTGGGCTTGTTTGCTTTCATATTTATATTTGTAGCTTGATTCTTCTTAAGGGTGTGGTAATTGTTGGAGGCATTTAACTGCCCTGCAAAGTGACAAGAAATGATGTATTTGATCAGGTTTGTTTGATTAATATATCTGGAAATAAAACATTTCTACCCACTTATATGTAGTCACTTGGGGCTATTTCCTTTAGACATTACTTATGTTTCCAACAGTGTAGTTTCAGTGTACTGACTCTTTAATGACCCTTTTGTTATTTTTCAAATATATTTTTTATGTGTTTCATACATAATTTTTCAATCCATCTTAATTGCCTTTATACCCATTTCTCCATTGGAACTCTCCCTCAGCCCCCACCCCCATGTTCATGCACTTTGTTATTTTAAAAGTATATTGTAGAGCTTTTCTCCAAGATGATTATGGAAATTATTGCTGCAGCTCACAAACTGTGGTTCAGCTCTCCTTACAACTCTATTTGTGCATTGGTAGGAACTCATGAGTTATTCTGGTTAAAGAATTGCAAATGTGATAGGTGATTTGGAGAGCTAAGATTTAATGGCCAGTGTAAAACCCCCCAGGGCTGCAACTTCTATATAGGGGCTGATGAAGAGCCATGTGGAAGAGCTTTCAGCTAGTTACCCAAGGTGGACATGGACAACGGGGGAAGATTTAGCTTCTGTGATGAGAAGTCTGAAATTTAAAGTTAGATATTTCAACATTAGTTAACTTATCCTGACCATGTTAACAGATGCAATGTTTATAGTGGAGTATATTTATTGCTGTTTAACAGAATGCTTTAGAATGAATAATTTTAAAGGAAAGAAATCAATTTCTTATAGTCTTAGAGCTCGAAAGTCCAAGATTGAAAGTATACATGTGGTGAGAGTTTGTTTTAATCTTTTTTTCTGTTGTTGTAGCAAAATACTTGAGGCAGAATGCTTAATAAAGTAAGGAGCTTTATTTGGCTCACAATTCTGATGGCTGGAGGGTCCTAACAATGGTATTAGTATGGTATTAGTATGTTGTCAGATGGACTGTCTGTGTTACCACCTGGCAGAGAAATAGAAAAAGAACCTGTGTGCAGAATGGCCAAGGATACTGGGTGGCCTTACTTTATGGCAAACAATTCACTATAGCCTTTGAGTTCTAGAACTACCTTGCTTCATGGGGTCAGTATTAATCCCTCCTGAGGGTGGTGTCCCCTGTACCTGACCACCTTTCTTTTGGTAGAATTTCGTAGATTACATTATCTCAATAGCTCTGTAATAGGGGCCAATTTTCCAGTATATGAAGTTTTGGTGAGGGGATGCACCCAAACCACATACAACTAATAGCACTCTTGTTGCTGCACTGCTGTGGGACATCACATGGAGATAGAGGAAGCAGGAGCAAGTGAGCACACAGGAGAGAGCCACTCCAGGACACCTGACTGGCTTCCTGAAGACAGTTTTAATCCAGTCATATATTCCTCCTTCCTAGAGTTCCCTTTCAGTCCCATCACACATGCAATTACATTTCCATATCAATTTTGAAGAGAAAATTCAATCCTTAACAATTTACAATGCCTTCAGGAATATTTTCATTCTTCTTCCTCCTCCTCCTCTTCTTCCTCCTCCTCTTCCTCCTCCTCCTCCTCCTCCTCCTCCTCCTCCTCCTCCTCTTCTCTTCCCCTTCCTCCTCCTTCTCTTTGTCCCCTCTCCTTCCCTTCATCTTGTTCTTCTGCTTCTCCTCCTCCTCTTCCTCCTCCTCCCCTTCTCTTCCTCCTCCTCCTTCCCTTCTCCTTCCCTCCTCCTCCTCCTCCTTTTCTCTTCTTCCTTTCTTCTACAGGGTATCACTATGTAGCTTTGGCTGGCCCAGAACTTGCTATGTAGACCAGGGTGGTCTTAAATACACAAGAGATTCACCTACTTCTACTCCTGAGTTCTGGGATTAAAGACATTTGCCACTATGCTTGGTTTCTTTAGAATGTTTTTAATAAAAACCTTCATTTGAGGCATTAAGATGTAACATGCAGTGAGTATACTCCCATTTAGACTCATCTTTGTCATGTGCCAATCTCTTAAGTGTTCCTGATTTTTGTAACGTCATAGCCCTCCTAAATCAGGGATTCCAGGAATCCAGCTGGGGCAGAATTTCTGAGAAAGTTGATGCAACATCCTGCAATCATGATTCACCTGATACCAGTCACAGCCTGGACTCATCTCACAATGCTCCTCCTGATACCAGCCACAGCCCCACCTACACCCTATCCCCCATCTCCTCACCCTCGCTTCCTTGTAAACTCACTTCTTTGTGTGTTGGGGTATAAAACTGCCATTCTGGGTACATTCTAATGCTGTTCATCCTAATCCCGACAGAGGTAGGTCAGCCACCATGCCTAAAATAAACCCAACTTCCTTTTCATCAGAGTCCCGACTTTTTCTCCTCTCTGTGCTGGGTCTCCCCTCAAAATTAACCTAACATCTCATGCCATGAACTCAGTTGAGGTTCAAGACTCTGGTTGCCTTGGGTTGGGCATGGTTGATGTACTCGGATCAAACTGGCTGCCAGGCACAGGCTCTGCACCACCATGGATCTGATATCGTGCAAAGGTACTGTTTTCCCTTAATTCCTCTCTCCTTTCCCTCTCTCTATCTCTGTCTGTCTCTGCCCCCTCCCCTTTTCTTCTTCTGAATGCAACAATAGCCACTGAATTCCTCTGGTTTCTGTAACCATTGTCAGCACAGTAACTGAGCGAGTTGACGTCCACCTCAGAGATAGACCCGTTTCTCCAACACTCTCAAGTCATTTGTCTATCTCTCTCTGTCTCTTTTTGTTGCCCTCTCTGTCCTTCTTCCAAACCTGGGCTCTCAAGTCTCCCCCCTCCACATGTCCTCTTTAAGCCTGAAATTCTCTCTCTCTCTCTCTCTCTCTCTCTCTCTCTCTCTCTCTCTCCTTCCCTTTCCCTGTGATGACCACCTCTTGCTCACAGTCACTCATAGACTCACAAGGTTCACTTTCACTTGTTGCTTGAAAATCGTTCTGGAACATCAGGCGACTCTCTGGCCCAGGGCTTTCTCCCCCCTTTACACAGTGGGACACCACACAAAGCACAGAGATCTCATTTGGGGAATACCAGCCAGATAGGTGTGCCTTCTGTCAGCCACTCCCTTCTCCTTACTGTGGCTAATCGCCCTTCCTCTTTTTGCTTTCTCTTCCTCCTTATTTACTTTCCTGTGGTTTCTTGCAATCTTCCAGCCTTTATCTTAGGAACTTTATGAGTGCCTCATCATAAGAAGCTCTAAAGACAAGAGCCACTTGTTCCCTGCACACTGTAAGGGTATGGGTGTCAGGGGGCACCCGCCAGGACATGCAACGGCCTCATAAGGAAACCCTACAAATATACCCCGTTCCTGCATCAGAAGGAACTTTTGGCTCACCCAGGAAGGCACACATAAGGGCTGATTCATCTCCCAGTGCCTTGAGCCTCCTCATGTTTCCTTAAACATGCAGGACACCCCTGAAACCCAGTGGGAGAAGATGGTCTCAGTGTGAAAGCTGAGAAAGTCTATCCCCAAAGCAGCACATAAGCCTGATCTGAAACACACATCCTCTAGCTAGCAGAGAGAGGTTTGCACTCCTCCTCCTTCTCTCTTCCTCCTCCTTCTCTCTTCCACTTCTTTCTCTCTTCCTCCTCTATCTTAACAACTTGTCCTCCTGAGATTCATTATCTCATCTACCTCTTCTACCTCCTTAACTAAGCTAGCTTTCTCATTTTTCTGTCTTTAACTACAGGTTCCTCTCATTCCAAGCAGTCCTCTCTGACTCTCCTGGCTATGTAATACTTTTTGGCTTCAGTACCCTCTGGACGATAAGTTTAAATGGCCACTATATGGCACTCTAGACTTCCAAATTCTTAAAGATCTTGAAAACTACTACCTTAGTACCTGGCAAATGCTCTCCTTCAAAAGTTCCCTTTCCAGCAACAGCTTGTATGTAGGACATTGCTTCACTTTCAGAGTTGCAACAGGTGGCGAATTGTGGGATTGATGTTTCATTTGGCTGGAGCACTGAAGGGGCCTTTTTACCCTGATTACCTGTGAAGGCTGGGGGCATAGGCCAACCGCCTCCCCCCTTCACCAAATTGCTATATTGAGCACCACAGCCCTGCTTTGAAGTTTGGGGCAAAGAAGTGTCATGTTCCTTCACTATCTAACAGCACATCTTGGTTCCCAGGAGCGGGTGGAGTCATGATGGCTGGAATAAACAGTGCACACTGTGAAATTCCCGTGCACCCGCTCACCCCCCATTCTCACCTCCAAAGCATGATGTTGGTATATAAGACCCCTGACTACTGCCAATAAACAAGTTGTTCCCTCTCTTGGAATTTCTCCTGGGTCGCTCCTTTCTTTGATTGGTTTGGGCTCATCCCAAATTCTTGCCCTCCCCTGCTGTATTTCCACTTGCACCTCAGCATGCAGCCAGCCAAAGGTGCACTAAGGAACTGACTGTCAGCCCGTGAAATGGAGGAAGCAAAATTTGGCGCCCCATGTGGGGCTACAAGGAAAAGGACTCTGGGAGGACCAAAAGGAAGAAGATGAGCCCTCCTCTTTCTGGGTGGACTTGGGTAATGGACAGCTATGCCCTTTGTCCTTCTGAATCTTGAGTGGGGCAGATTCTTTTTCCTAATTTTCCAATTTCAGTCCGCACCACCACAAGGGGTTAAGCACAGTGGGAAAGTAATTGACTGCCCTCTGATAGAGGCAACTCTTCTGCGTTGGCTGAAGTCTTCCCTGCCCTCTGCTGGACTCCTCACAGCCCAACTGGGCATCAGCAAAGATCCTCTATCTTGACTTCTGTCTTTTTTCAAACAAACTGGTTACCCAACAGCCAGTATTTACACTTAGTGTGGTCACCAGACTCTTAAATTTGGGGCAAGTCTTGCGTGACATAAATCATGAGGAGTACCCCATTGGCTTTCACTTTTGGGAACAGCCCCATGGTGAGTGTTTTCTTCTTTCTCCGGAAGGAAGTGGAAACATTGAAAAGATCTCAGGCTTTAAGGAAAAAAGAAACTGACCAGCAAAGCAAGGAGCTAGAAGAAAAGAATGGAAAGATCCAAAAGGAAGTGGAAATACTGAAGAAGTTGCAGGATGAAATAAAAAAGGAAATTGGACATTCATCCAATCAGCAGGAAAGGATGGGAAAAAGCCTTAGAAGCAGAATGGAAAAGCAGAAAAAAAGAATATCAGACCTACAGGATAACACAGCACAGCTAGAAACCTCAAGTAAGCATTATGAAAAAATTTAAAAAACGCAAGAGTGGAACAACCAGGAAATGTGGGACACCATGAAAAGACCAAACCACTGCATCATAGGGATAGAGGAAGGAGAAAAATCCCAAGAGAATGGTATTGATCACATCTTCAACAGAATAATAGAAGAAAACTTCCCCAAACTGAAAAAAAGACAAATCCATAGAAATACAAGAAGCACATAGAACAACAAATAGACAAGACCAGAAAAGAAATTCCCCACATCCTATCATAGTTAAAATACTAGATGCTCAAAACAAGGACAAAATACTGAAAGCCACAAGAGAAAAACAACAAGTTACATATAAGGGGAAACCCATCGGAATCACACCTGACTTCTCAGAGCAAACCATGAAAGCCAGAAGAACATGGACCAAAGTATTGCCAGTACTAAATGACTTATATGCCAACCCAGATTACTATACCCAGGAAAAATGTCAATCATAGTTGAAGGAGAAAGAACAATCTTTCATGACATAAACAAAATGAAAGAGCACATGTCATAAAACCCAACACTTCAGAAAATACTCGAAGCAACTCAAAGAACAGAGGAAAGGAGCAACTACCCTTAAGCAACCCAAGAGAATGTAGTGGCTTTCTGCAACAATGACATGGTCTTAATTTTTGTAGGTCAAGCAGTGAGATTCAGCTAGGAAGTCAATGTAATTATTTATTTACTTCTTAGAGGTCATAATTTTGATACATATGTAATGGTTGTATAGGCATATGTTGGAGCAATACAAAGGGGAGGGAACAACAACAACATAAAGACTGGATCAAAGAACTGACTGATGCAGTTAAATTCTGCCCCCAATAACAAGCCTCTGCAGTGAAAAACTTTGGAAAGACTGAGAGAAAGATTCAAGACATGTATGGCAGAAGGCATGAACTGGGGTGGGGTTGGGGGGAAGGAGAAGGGAATGTACCTAAATTGAACTGAAAAATAATATATGAAATACACAAATCATCAATAAAAGTATTTAAATTCCTAGGCAATTTTGGATTTTTTGAAATGTGTTTTCACCTTTTATGCTCTACTTAATTGCTTTAAGAGAAAAAAAAAATCACAGGAAAAAGGCTCTATTTCCAGGTTTCCAGACCATGTGATTTATGACCTGCTGCATATTCATCTTAAATAATAAAACTGCCTTTTAAAATCAACCTAAATATACCACCTAAATCAACCTAAAATAAAACCATTTTTTAAATTTCAGCACTCTGGAAGCAGAGACAGGCAGATCTGTATGGAAACTTTCAGGCCAGCCCAGTCTGATAAAGAGCTCTAATTCGAATAAATCGTTCCTTAATAACTATTGGTTATTAAAAACCCAGTTAAAAATACTTAATCTATTGTTTTAGTTTTAAAATTAACTTGCCATTTCTTTTTACTATTTAGATAAACTTACTGTTTAAATTCAGTAAAGGCTAACTCTAGGACTAAAGCTAACTCTTCTTTCTCCCAAACTCAGGTCTGTTAATATAATTGAACAACTAACAGATAAATTAATTCATTAAGGGTAAGTAAAAAATTACAAATCTATAATAATAATTCAGTGCTTTACTGGGTATATATTGCCATCTATTGGTTACGTTCCATCAACACCCAAAATAGATCTGCAAGTTACAGCACAGTATTAATTTTAAAACACACTTTGTAAAATTTATACTTTGAAGTAATCTATCTAGGAGTTGTGATAAACAAAAGGGACTACAGGGAGACCCCTGTCTCAAAAAGACCAAAAAATAATTATATACATAAGCATTATTTCTCTAAGGCCATGACTTAATCAAATAATTTAAAAACACAATGTATGTCTAGTCAAGATTTATCTAATTAGTTTAATTTTTATCCAAACTTTATTTCCATAGTATATGCTTTATTGGTCAAATACTATTAACATAAAAGATTAGTAACACACTTAAATTAATTGGGAATGCAAGTTGTTATTAATATTTTTTACTCCTAATTCATACTAGATTTCTGGTGACAGCCTTGACATTGATGTATGCAGGTGTTCCCTCTGTCTTTCTGTGTTGTACAATGTTACCTGTAACATTTCCTTTTGTCTACAAATAGTTTGGCCCTAAAAGACTGGGTTTCACATCTTTAACAAACAATAGATCTCCAAAACTTGATTCCTGTATGGGTATGTAATACAACTGTCTTTTAAATCATAAATTAAAAATGTAAAAGTAGACATTAAATCTCTTGGAGGGAGACTTTTTATTCCCCCCAAAACATCGATTAAAAAGTATCAAGGCTTTAAAACCTAGAAAACAGTTTACTAAAGGTATACTAAAAACAAGAACTGTTCAAGCTTGAATATAAACCACCCAACTTAAACAAAATACCTTTCTTTAATGAAAAACCAAACTTAAAATAAAAACAGTCCCACCTGTGTAGGGCCTCCCCCAACAGCCATCTGGTGTCAGTAAAGAAAAACAGGTTTCTAGCTGGGCATGGTGGCGCACACCTTTAATCCAAGCACTTGGGAGGCAGAGGCAGGCGGATATTTGTGAGTTTAAGGCCAGCCTGGTCTAGAGAGTGAGTTCCAGGCCAGTTGGGGCTACAGGGAGACCCTATCTCGAAAAGACCAAAAAACAAACAAACAAACAAAAAAACAGTTTTCTTTAATCACAGCCTGAAGTCAGGTCCAATAAATCTATCAAGACTACAAAAATATAAAAGGGTCATGGGCAAAACCCCAAAAGTCAAATGAGCCTCTAAACTAATGCCCCTTATCCATACTTTGGTGCATTATTTTATTTTTTAGATTTTATATTAAAGGGTTAAAACATTTTATTCTAAATAGTACTTTAATTGGGGTTGGAGAGATGCCCTAGAGGTTAAGAGCACCGACTGCTGTTGCAGAGGACCCGGGTTCAATCCCCAGCACCCACATGGTGGCTGAGAACCATCTTTAACTCCAGTTCCAGGGGAATCCAATACCCTCTTCTGACCTCCGTGGCATTGCACGACACGGGTGCACAAACCTACATGCAGACAGCACATTCATACACATAAAAAAAAAAAATAAATTAAAAGTACTTTTATTAGCCTTCATCCCTTTTTCTACTAAAAGTGTATTTATGATAGACGTTATTATTTCTAGAAAAGAACCACTCTAATATAAAGGATAATGGTATTTCTAAACATCTATGCTGTTCCCACAACAAAACCTATTATAATAACGTTTGCTTAAGTGCCTGTGCTTTCACTATTTATATTTGATCAGTAGAATTACAAAAGATACCCCTGGGGGGCTGTAGAGATGGCCTAGTGGTTAAGAGCGCCGACCGCTCTTACAGAGGGCCTGGGTTCGATCCCCAGCACCCACATGGCGGCCGAGAACCGTCTGAAACTCCAATTCCAGGAGAACTCCAGTTCCAGGGGAATCCGACACCCTCTTCTGACCTCCGTGGCATTGCACGAAACGGGTGCACAGACCTGCATGCAGACAGTACATTCATACACATACAGAAATAAAAAAAATTAAAAACCAAAAACCAAAAAACCAAAGATACCCCTGGATGAGCTGCTAACCTGCTGGAAGGAAAGCTGGGACAGACCTGAAAGTCCAAGGTGCCACTTCAAGAAAAGAATGCACTGTTCTGCCTTTCACCCACTGCTCCCCATTCCTTTCCAAAGCCTGGGAGCTAGTTGCTAAAGAGGAAACATGTCAGAGGCCAAGAAAATAGTTGTGAAATCACAAGTATCATAGATTGGACTTTATTCCATCAACATAATTATATGTACAGGCCTTTCCAGCCAAACTTGAGACATTGGGGGTACAACTAAAATCACCATCTATGTTAAATGGGACATAAATGATACCTGTATGTTTTGGGGGAGGGAAAATGTTGCTTTCATTAGGAAAAATGTTACTTTTATGTTTATGAGTCTGGGTTTATGGCAAAGCCCCCCTATTATCTGTCCCCTCGATCCCCAACCCTCTGACTGCCTAGATGCTCCCTTTTTTAGGACCAATCTTCACTCTAGGAGTTCTCTTCACAATTGCACCCTGTGTTTTCCAGTTTGTTAAAAACCAAATTAATAATCTCACTGAGGTTGCAACCCACAGTGTTCTGGTTCAGTATCAGGCCATTCCTTAGCATCCCGCAGCACATCTTGTTTCCCCGGAACTGGTGGAGCCATGACGGCTTGAATAAACACTGAAATTGTGATGTTCCTGTGTACCCTCTCACCCCCCATTCTCACCCCCAAAGCATGATGTTGGTATATAAGACCCCCATCTCCTGCCAATAAATGAGTTATTCCCTCTCTTGGAATTTCTCCCAGGTCACTCCTTTTGTTGATCTGTTTGGGCTCATCCCAAATTCCTGCCCTCCCTCACCATATCTCCACCTACACCTCAGTGCACAGCCACCAAAGGTGCTCTTGGAAACAGAATGTGGTGGTCTGAATGAGAATGACCCCCACAGGCTTCAAGTATTCAGACATTTTGTCCTCAGTTGGTGGCACTGTTAGATCTTAGAAGGTGTGGCCATGTTGGAGGAAGTATGTCACTGGGGGTGAGCTTAGTGTATTCAACAAGGTTTGCAGTCTCCACTCTCTCTCTCTCTCTCTTTCTTTCTCTCTTTCTTTCTCTCTCTCTCTCTCTCTCTCTCTCTCTCTCTCTCTCTCTCTCTCTCTCTTGGCTTCCTGTACTCATTGGAAGATATGAACCTCAGCTTTCTGCTCCAGCCCCAGCCACCATGCTTCTTTGCTACAATGGATTCTTAATTCCCTGGAACTCTCAATTGTAAGCTCAAATAAACTCTTCCTTTTATAAGTTCCGTTGGTCATGGTGGTTTTATCACAGCCTCAGAAAAGTGACTAATACAGCTTTTGGTACCGAGAGTGGCCTGTTGGCTGTGAAGAACCTGACCATGTGGGTGTTTGGAGGAATGTGGAAGATGTTGGAACTTTGGGCTAGAAAAGCTGTTGACTGCTGTAAGCAGAGCTTAATGAACCATTTTAGTAGAAGCCTGAAAGAAAGCAGTGCTGAAAAAATTTTAGTTCCAGAGGAAGATAAAGACTTGAACAGCAACTGGGATATTTTGGCAAAGAGTCTGGCCACAGTTTGCCCATAGCCCAAATGCTTGCCTGATGCTAAGTTGAAAAGCAATGGACTAATTTCTTTGGTGGAGGATATTTCAAGACAGCCTAACATAGAAATGGTGGTAAGGTTATTAATGGTGAATATTATACAGATCTACAGTGAAAAAGAGCAAATGGGGCAGAAAGAAATGCAGAATGTACAGTTTGGATTGGAAAAATGCAGGAGGGAGATTAATGTTGGAGCCAAGGCGTGTGAAGGAGAGGATCCCTTTGATAAGGAGATTAAAATGATTAAGAGGAGGCCTAGATATTTACATGTAACAATGGAAAAAGTGAGATTAAAGTGATTAAGAAGAGGCCTCTAGATTCACAAGTAAACAGCAGAAACAGTACCTTCAGAGTAAGCCCACACCCACATCCAGCTTTTGAAAGGAAAATAGTGAAGGGGCAGAGAAAAGTGGTGAATGTGGTTGAAGTACGACAGAGTCCATCCCGATCTTGCAGCCAAACTCGACAGTTTCATTCACGTGGTGCTGGCTTTAGAGGCATGAGGATGTAAAGGTGAAGGGGTCATCAGCTCTTTCTCAGCGGTTTTAGGGAGCCACCGAGGCCAGGCAGAGTGTAGCAGGAGCATCCCTGCATAAAGAAGGCCTTAGAGGCCATTGTGTGAAGCTGTGAAGCCTGGTTTGCAGTGCAGACCCCAAGAAGACATTCAAGATGCTAGAACTGTGAGATATTTGCCAAGGAAAGCTGCATACAGGGAATGGTACCAGCCTAAGGAAGAGATGTATGTTGCACACAAAGCTGAAAGAGCTGAGCCATCTAAGTCCTTTGGAAGTACAATCCCAGAAGTCGCACATGGAGCTACTGGACTTGATGTTTGCCCTGCTGGTTTTTGGTCTTGTTTTGGTCCAGTATTTCCTCACTATGTCTCTATTCCTCCATTTTGGGATGGGAATGTGTATTTGGTTCTACTGTATGTTGGGAGCATGTAATTTGTCTTTTGATTTTATAGGATGTTACAGTTAAGAGATTGGCCTGGGTCTCAGAAGAGACTTTGGACTGCAGACTTTTGAATAGAATTGAGACTGGTAAAGCTTATGGGGACTTGTAAAGTTGGACTAAATGCATTTTGCAGTTTTTATGGTCATGAGCCTATGGGGGCCAGGGATAGAATGTGGTGGTTTGAATAATAATGATTCCCATAGGCTTCAAGTATTCAGACTTTTTGTTCCTAGTTGGTGGCACTCTCTTGGGAGATCTTAGAAGATGTGGCCATGCTGGAGGATGTACATCACTGGGGCGGACTTAGTGTGTTAAACAAGCCTTGCAGTCTCAAGTGTCTTCCTCTTGGCTTCCTGTGCTCATTGGAAGATGAGAACCTTGGCTTTCTGCTCTGGCTACCATGCCTCCCCGCCACAATAGACTCTTAATTCCCTTGAACTGTCAATCGTAAGCTCAAATAAATTCTTCCTTTTATAAGTTTCCTTGGTCATGGTGGTTTTAGCACAGTGACAGAAAAGTGACTAATACACAGAGGAAGCAACAATTAGTGACATGGGTTCCCTTGATTTGCGATCATTCATTCCTTTCTTTTGCTTCCCTATTTGGGGTCTACACACCCAGTCCTCTCTTTTGTATTTGCCTTTAAAGTAATGGTTTCATTCATAAATTTATTTCCAGCTTTTCTGTGCCCCAAAGACCTTCAGTTTTCCATATGGCCCATTTCAGCCAAACAAAACCCAGCACCTCCCTTCACCCCTGGCATCATCATCAAGTCCAAACCTCAACTCTAAAGCTTTCCTCTGCAGGTTTTTCCTCTCTGGCTGCTGCCTATATATGACCATCATTTTCTTATGTAGTTTAAAACTTCTTGTACTATCATGTGTTAATATGTTTCCATGTATTAGTATCTAACATATTTCTATGCAGAGAAACCACAGAGAGATCTCATCTAATTATTCCTTCTTTGTCTTCATGTGCTACTTGTCTCAAAACAATGTTAAACTGTGGCCATGAAGTTTTTCTTTTTCATTGTGTGCACAAGGATCACTAATTTTATTCTGGCATGCCTAATCAAACATATAAATATTTTAATGGTGCAACCTGGGTACCCTGAAAATATCTTTAAATATGTATTATTCCAGAAACAGTACTACTTGTTTTTGCAGGTGTGCTCAACTTAAGTCCTAGGCAATAAAATCTAAAACCATCATATGACAGCTCTATTTGCATACAAAATTATAAAATTGACAAATTATATGAAAAGAACTGAACCCCGCCCCCCCATATCTAAGCCAGCTCTGGCCTCCAAGAGAACAGCCTGAGGCAAAATAAAATAACTATAATGTGTTTGGATAACAAATTTTAAACTTTATTTCTTTTTCTTTTTTTTTTAAGCTTCCCCATCAAATGAAACTTTACTTATCTTTAGTTTGAATTCCTAATGTTTCCTTTGCTGTCCAAACTTTTTTCCAACACTTGGGAGGCAGAGGCATGTGAATATCTTGGTTTGGTTTGGGTGGAGATATTTGGAGCTTGGGAATTCCAGAGCATGGTAGCTGTGCTTCTGTTTCTCTGGTAGGAGACCCATTTGGGCTCTTGCACTTGGGCCAGTCAAGGTGCTGTATGGCTTTTACTGAGGTGCATTATAGGAACTGATTCCAGGACAGCCTGTGCCAGTCCCATCTCTTGCCTCCAGGGGGTGGGAGAGGGCAGCCTGGGACAGCTATTGGGCTTTATTGTGTTCCTGAAGTGATTTCCTATCTGTTTACCCCCTCCCTTCCTCCTCATAGGAAGCAAAGCCTGGACCTGTGTTCCTCAGGCCTGTCCCCTCTGACCCTATGTGGTATGTGGTATATGCTGTGTTCTGTGTTGTGTGCTTGTGTCTGTGGGAGAGAGTTGACTGCAGACATGGGTGAATTGAACTCATGAAAACTATTTAACTTCACTTCATGGTTTTGATAGTCAATCTTTAAGTGGTCTTTAATTATAGATTGATCTGTATAGGCTTATTAATGTTATGGGTCAGAAACAAGCATTTACCAGTCTTGAACGAGCATTTTCCAGAGCAGAGGTGTTCGATTGACATATCAAGCATTTTGCAAAGAGCAGAAGTTGGAAAATTTCACCACACCTTAAGCCTGGGTCCTGTGGACAGAGGCCACTCCTGGGTTCCCCAGATGGGCTTGGTGGGCCATGCCTTTAATACTAGTATGATTTCAATCCCAACACAGCGGAGGTTTAGGTTAAGGTTAGAAATAATGATTTCTGAACAAAAGGAGTTTATCCCACCTTATGGTATGGCCCATCTCATTTTCCAACACTTATTAAGTTGGAATCCCAGTTAGGATTTTTACTACATTTCTGAAAATGCTCTAAAGTTTTGGTTTTAAAACTAGTTTGTCATGACATTGTGTCTAACCACAGTGTCTATTTTATGGGATTGTTTAAATGTATAGACTGATACTTAATACTAAGGGAATAATTATAAAAATGAATACAAATTTACTTGATATTAAATTGACTCATAAGTAAGTTGTTATATAAGCTAAGATTGTTAAATTCTAGGGTGCAATTTATTTATGTGTTTGGATATGCTTCATACATGGGGATATTTATTTGCCAAGCCTATGTAAAACATCTCTAAGCATTCAAAAAGTATTGGTCATTCAAAACCTGCTCCCAGGCTTGCAAGGACATCTCACATTTTATACTTTATAATAGTATATTTGAGGTAACTGTCCCATCTATATATAGGTAGAAATAATAAATGCTTAGTAATCTCAGGAAAATTCCCACAACAGATAGAAAATTTATTTGTTAATGTTATGAGAAGGAGGAAAAATGTTAGAAGTACATGGAAATAGAGGTATTTTAGTAAGGATTATGATGGACAGTCTACAAAAGTGATAAAAGTCTGAGGAGGTTTGTTGTGGTAGGTAAAAGGTGAGACTATATGAATAAGCTTAATTTTCCAAAGTTTATTCAAGTAGTTTTAGAAGCAAAATGTGTATCTAGTCAAGGTTTATTTAAGAGCATTAAGTTTTTGCTCAAGCTTTATCTACATATCATTTGGCACTTCAAGGTTTAGTAAAAGGATAAGATACTTGTATTGAATTAAATTGGCTAAGTATTTCCAGGATAAAATTGGTATAAACACTTAAGCTAGTTTATGAATGGCCTAAATAGGATTATAAATATACAGAGTTGTTGTTAATTTTCCGTTCAGTCCTGACTTGTTCTGGACTCCCTGTTGAATTTGGATTAAATAGACATAGACAAATAGTGGGTTACCTGTGGCTACTAAAAGATGTACTTTCTACTTCTCTGAATCATGAAAGTGTTACTTTTGATATTTCTTTTGACCTACCAAGATGATTTGAGTCAAAAGAAGCTAGATTCTACCTCCTTGAACCAGCTGCATGCAGTCCAGAAGGAGAAAGTTTGTATGGGCTTGGTAATTTCCTGTCAGCTTATTTCTTGTCTTTAGGTATGTGATACAACTCCTGCCTCTCTGGAAGAACTATAAATCAGGATATGGGGAGGGCATCTGGGAAAGAGACTGTTCCTGTTTGTAGTAAATTGTAGTAAATAGTTTACATTTAAGATAGGCCTGAAATTGTTTATTTCTCTCTCATGGGCTATGCTTGCTTTAACCTACAGTTTTAAATCTCTTCCAGTCAGGGTTATACAAGGCTGCTTGGGCTTTTGTCCAAGCCTTATCTAAAATATTATATAGTAATTAAAAGTATCAGGCTGGTGTAACTTAGCCTTTCTGGATTGTTAACTACTTTACTTGATACCCATACTAATTTGATGGAGGGACTTAAAGGACAACTTTGTTCCTTGCTCTCTGAGGTTAACTAAGTCCCAGGGGACTATGTACGGGGACATCTCTTGAAATGTCCTGCAACTGTGAGTCACCAGTCTTCCTGTGCAAGGAGGTCTTGGAGATCCACTAATTGGACTCCATCCAGTGCCCGGTCTGTAAAGAGGAAGGTCAACACAGAGGAAAGTTGCCTCACTCTTCAAAAAAGGGAGCCCGGTGGGCTGGAGAGATGGCCTAGCGGTTAAGAGTGCTGACCGCTCTTACAGAGGACCTGGGTTCGATCCCCAGCACCCACATGGTGGCCAAGAACCATCTGAAACCCCAATTCCAGGAGAACTCCAGTTCCAGGGGAATCCAACATCCTCTTCTGACCTCCACGGCATTGCACGACACGGGTGCACAAACTTGCATGCAGGCAATACATTCATATATGTACAGAAATAAATAAAATTAATTAAAAAAAAAAGGGAGCCTGGTCCAATAAGACCTGACTTTGCCCTTGCATGGATGGAACTGGTAAATGAAAAGCCAAAGGGAGCCAGAGACCCACCCCCCTCCAAAAACCTGAGTAACCCCTGAGGACCAGATTCTCAGCTGACCTTGAGAAAACAAAGACTGGACTAAGTGTGTGGCCTTAAAAATCCAAAAGAAAATTGTAATCAGAATAAATAATCAGTAACCCTGAGAAATTGTACTTCAGGTATAAAATTTCAGATCTTAGTAAAAAACAAAAAGTAGCCAGTTTCTTGAGTTTCTTAGCAATCTGGCCTGGGAATTCCAAAAACTGTTTCTTCCCCTTGACCTCAGAGTGGGAACACCCCATGGCTAATTGGATGCTTAAATATTCTTAGGCCTCATCCCTCATCCTGGTAATAACTTGTTGCCTTATCTGGTGCTTGCAGGACCATCCCCAGCTTACTCACCCGTACCAGTTTTAATCAGTTTTTGCTTGCTCCCCCTTCAGACAAATATGATCATATCCTTGCTGACAACGATGACACCCAGGTGTAAAACATCCTGCCCTCTGTGTCATTAATTCCCTTTTCATTGTTCCCCATCACCGTGAAGCAGACAGACTGAAAAATGTTGCCCCTTATCCCTATGACACAAAAAAGGTGGAATGTAAGGTCATAGCCCACCTAAGTCAGGGATTCCAGGAATGCAGCTGAGGCAGAAGTTCTGAGAAAGTTGCTACAACATCCTGCAATTATGCCTCACCTGATATCAGTCACAAGCCTCAGCATATCTTGAGATGCTCCTACTGATACCAGTCTCACAGACCCACCTGTGCGCTATCCCCCATCTTCTCGCCCCCGCTTCCTTGTAAACTCACTTCCTTGTGTGCTTGGGCATAAAACTGCCATTCTGGGGACATTCTAACACTAGTCATCCTAATCCTGACAGAGGCAGGCCAGCTACCATGCCTAAAATAGACCCAACTTCCTTTTCATCAGAGTCCTGACTTTTTCTCCTGTCTGCACTGGGGTGCCCCTGAAAGTGAACCTATCAATTTTAGGGTACTGTTCTTGGTGCTGTGCAATCATAGAGTGCTTGCTAGCATGGACAAAGTACTGAGCTAGGACACTGTTGTTTCCTTTCTCTACAAAATGTAAAATATTCTGTAGCTATTTCTGCACCTTGATTTGTACTCTACATTGTTTTGGAGATTTTACTAACATATGGATGGTTTCTTTGGGTTTGTGTGCTGTGGTATTCTTATCTGAATTGCCTCAAATTAACCATTCTCCTGTTGTTGGGCACATTGCTCTTAACTTTCAGTTATTGCAACCATGGCCTGACAAATGGACTTTATCTTGGGTAATTTCATAGGTGTGTATGAATATCTTTGGTATAAATGTCTGTTTCCCCTTTGATGTGCAGATTGGTATTGTGAGATTACCCTCCAATACACAACACTGTATACTTCCACTGGCAATATGGGAAACTGAACAATCAGCTTCTTAGATCATTCTAAGCTTTCTTCTTTTAAATCTGATGGATTTCTCATTGAATTTATTTCTAGGCATTTTGTCTTTCTCTTTTGAATGGAATGTTTCCTTTAATTTCATTTTCTAAAAATTGTTCTTATATAGGGAGGTAATTGGTTTCAAATCCAATTAGCTTACCAATTTTTAAATTTTATTGCTTGTAGTGGTTTGGATATCATAATCCAAAATAGAAATATACAGTCATATATTCAAAATCATGATAGTTTCCATTATTATAATTCATTTTCTTTATCTAATTATCTAGTCTCAAATCAGAATGGTAAATATGGGTGCTTTTGTTTTATTCTGAAACTTCCCTTTAATCTCCGTGTTTGACTGTTGAGCATAATACGTGTTCGAAACTCTGAAATACATTCAATTAGACTAATCATGTGTGAAGAATTCCTTCGATTAGTAGATTTGTTTTGCTGGAGTAGAATGCTGAAATTTTATTTTTTTCTGAGAGCATCTCAGATGGTTCAGAGTGGTCTCCAACTCTCTCTGTGTAGTGGAGGATGACCTTGAACTTCTGGTCTTCCTGCTTCTACTCTCTCAGGGCTGTAATTAGTGATGCCTATACCCACACCCAGTTCATACAGTGGGGATCAAACCCTGGCTTTCCTGCATGTTAGGCAAGCACTTTACCATCTGATTCATTTCCAGCCTTAGAATATTGATTTTCATGAAGTATTCTTTTAATATGTTGCTGGGTTCTCTTTCCAGTTTATGGAGGTGTTTTATATAGGTAATTTGAGTTTAATATGCAGCGTGTGTGTTTATTTCATAAAAACTGCTTTATAAAACAATTCAGAGGATTGTCTTTTTTGATCCACCTTCTCAGACAGTCTGAATGCATTTACAAGTACCCACTTTTTATGAGTTTATTACAAAACTCTCATACATTCATCTTTCTTGGGTGATGGGACAGAAGCAAGGAGAGTAATCTGACATCTTTTGCTGTTTCTTTTTTTTTTTAATTTAATTTTTTTTATTGATGCTTTGTGCATTTCGTACATCATTTTCCAATTCAGATCAGGCATTTTCCCCTTTCCCTTCCCCCCACCCCCACCCCATCCCAGATCATGTATTCTGCCATAACTGTCTTGCATCTTTCTCTGTTTTTTTTTTTTTTTCCTTTTTTAGCTATAAGTGATAATCCATGAGTACAAGCCACCAAGTCAACAGCTCCAGAGAGAGTGGACTGTTTTACTTCTCATCCACCTGTGCCCCTTTTCTAAGCCTAGGGAACAACCTGCGGAAGAGGGGGCGTGGTAGAATGTAAAGGCTCCGATTGGGGTGAATGGTGAAACTACAGCGATGTAGTCTGGACACTCATTTGATCAACTTGATTGAACAAACAACATGTCACTCTTTTGCTGTTTCTTAAGAGAAATATGAGAGTATTGGTCCATAGAGATTTCAAAACATATATTTTAATTTTGGTAACTTTATTTCCAAGATATTTTGTTTCATTTGTATTTTCCACTTACTTGGATGAAATTGAGTAAATTTATGATTTTTAAAATACTCTGCTTCTGAGGCAATATCTCCCTTGTTATTCACTCTGTTTTCTCTGTGAAGTTCTCACCTTCCTAGTAGGCTAGGTAGCACTTAATTTTATTTTACTTTACTTTCACACAGCCTTTGACATTTTTTGGGAATGCATTTGTTTATTCTATTGTTTTCTGTTTATCTTTTCAATATAGATGATTTGTTTCTTGCTTCTTTTTCCTTCATTTTTTTATTTGGAAGGTTTTTCTTTGAAACACTTGTTAAATTTTCTTTTGCTATTTTTCTTTTAAAAACTGTTTTACATTTGTTTATTTATTTAATGTATGTGCATGTGTATATGTATACAAACGTGCCATAAAAAGCATATGTAAAAGTCAGAAGACAGCTTAGAGGAATCATTTCCACCATGTGTGTTCTGAGGATGAAACTCACATCATGGAGCTTGCTGGAAGCACCTTGATCCCGGAGCCATCCCACTGCCTCTTCCTTCCCTATTTCTGAATCACAGAGGTGTCTATGGCTTAATTTTTATCAGGGCTGCTTTAGGTGTATTCTGTTGATTGTGTTTGTTTGCTTCATTTGTTTGCATTTTTCTCTCTCGCTCTCACTCTTCCCCCCCACCCCCACTGTGTGTGTGTGTGTGTGTGTGTGTGTGTGTATGCATGTGCACTGGGGTTACGGATGGTCACCTATGGCCATCCAACACACCCATTAGAGTTGTCTCCCCAGACTCCTATTCTGTTATATTTTTCAAGATTTCTGTTCTGGAGAGATGGCTCAGCAGTTAAGAGCACTAGGTGCTGTTGCAGAGGACCTGGGTTTGGTTCCCAGCACCCACATGGTGGCTAGTCATTCATGAATCCAGTTCAAGGGGATCTGTGTGTGTGTGTGTGTGTGTGTGTGTGTGTGTGTGTGTGTATCTGCAGCTGGATTTATAGTCAGTTTTGAGACACTTGGTATCAGTGCTGGGAACTGAACTGTGGTCTTTTGCAAGAGTAGCAACAAAAGCAAGTGCTCTTAACCACTGTGCCATCTCTTTAGTCCCATTCCTTTATTTTTAAGTTAAATTTTTAAATTCTGTAGATTTAGTTTCATCTTTTTTGTTGTTGTTGTTATTTGAGACAGGATCTCCCTGTAATCCAGTTAACCTAGAACTCACTGAGTACATCAGGGTGTCCTCAAAATCATAGACATCTTCCTGCCTCTGCCTCCTAAGTGCTGGGACTAAAGGCCTGTACCATCACTCCAGGCTACTTTCACCTCATTTATAAGGAGCAGTTGTTTAAGGGCAATTTATTGAATATTTAAATGAATGAACTCATCTGAAGACAGTAATGTCTTTGAAATTCAAATATTAATTTTTAAAATTATGGTACACTGATTATGAATATTTAATTTAGATTTATAAACTAAAAAATAATGTTCTGGAGAAATAATGGAAAAGGTTTAGATTCTTCCTACATTATAACTATCAAGTATGAATTTCAGAAATATCAGTATAGTCAATTAAACATACAAAGATTACTAATACCAGTAAGAAAGTGATTTCCCTCTCTATTATTAGTCTGAAGTGTTATCTCCTTTTAAATTTGACAGTCTTGTGACAGCCCACCCTAATTAATTAATGCAGCTCTAGATAATTCAAGTAACTGAAATATTTTGAGTTGATATGTGCATGGCTTTAGAATCTCACAGTGCATTTGTTTTTGCACATTCTTCTATGGTCATGAATATTATTAAGGGAGGAAGTCACAGAGAAAGGGAAACTGTTCTAACCTAATGTTTACAAAAAATTGACTCAAAACAGTCTACAGAAATAATCAATGTCTCATGCTTCTAGTTGCTGTCACCTTTCCATAAAAGTTTCCCCCAAAGAAACAAGAATGAACAGTGCCAGTTTCTCATCAGAATGTGACTTGTTTTCATTACATAAAGCTGCATAACCAACAGTTCTCTTTTGTGTAACAAAGATGAACAATCATGTACAGTAAATAAGAATGCTTCTTTGGGCTTTCAACTTAAAATACTGTGAACTTGGTTCATAAAACACTGATGGCCTTCACTCATTTAATGAGATATTCAGGTAACTGTTTGGTAAGTTTCTTGTGAATTCTCTAATATATAATGTTGCTGACAAATACAACTGCTATGATTTTGATAACTCTGAAGGCACACATAAAGGAATAATCCTCACAAGTAGGGCAAGTCAGAGCAAAACTGCTGAGCTACAGATAAATGGAAAAAAAAAGCAAACTTTTTATCAGGAGGACAAAGTTTGTGGAAACTTTGTGTGTCTATCACACATCCTGAAGATTTACCTTAATGACCACCTATAATATACAACATTTCCTAGACAAGCTGTGTGGTGGCGTTCCCAGCATGTTGGAAGGTTGAAGCAGTTGGACTGCAAGTTCAGTGTCAGCCTGAGCTATACAGTGGCATTGTCTCAGAAGCAAACATCAACAAACAGAACAAAGAAACTTTCAACCATATTCCCCCCAGGTTTATATATATATATATTTTCTAGACAGCCTGTTTAATAAAAGTGACTAAAATTATTTCCTTCCTACATATCTGTAGGACCTGTCAATTCTATGCTACTGTGTGAAGCCAAGTTAAATATTTAGGGGAAGTAATCATGACTAAAAAGATAATACATGGGCTGGGAAGTAGCTTAGAGTATAACGGCACTTGTCAAGTTTGGTGACCTGAATTTCATCCCAGAAGCCCATATAGTGGAGGGAGAAGACATACTCTTGCAGACTGTTCCCTGACATCTTCCATGTACACGTCATTACATGTGCCTGCACACATACTAAATTAATTAATGTAAAAGTGATCCTGTGATAGCAAGTAAGGAAGAAACTAACAAATTAAAATTGTTATAATTCTGAGTATACTAAAATGTCCATGTTTCTACATGGCTAACTATATGAAACCTAAACATACCACAAGAGGCTCAGATGAACTTCATGTATGATGGGTAATCAATATTTGTATATTCATCAACAAAGCTGAAAGACAACCATCTCAAAATATAGGTGATTTAATAAGTATCTTAAGAAGAAATATAATAAAAATATTGTCTTTTATCCCTCTCTGATGATTAGTTTCCAGCATTTCTTTGCAGTATCTCTGAGTTTGGAGAGGAGGAAGAATGGAAGTTCTGCTGTGAGAATTCATTCAGTATAGAAGGATTCTTTCCTTGTGTTGTAGCAAAGAACCTCCTAA
Source organism: Rhizomys pruinosus (assembly GCA_009823505.1). Classification (NCBI taxonomy): domain Eukaryota; kingdom Metazoa; phylum Chordata; class Mammalia; order Rodentia; family Spalacidae; genus Rhizomys; species Rhizomys pruinosus. The sequence continues at coordinate 2,225,696 of VZQC01002447.1, read as the reverse complement.
AGTGCTTGAAGCCTTTTTGGCAGAGTGGGGTAGAGGCTAACTCTAAAACATTAATATGTAATCATGATTGTTGATATTCTAGATATTATAGATTCAACTGTCAGAGCAGTGTCCACAAAATTCTTTATGAATAGGTGCTATTCACTGTTAAAGTGACCAAGACCTAATTTTAAATGTTTTCTCCAAACACACAAATGTGTGTGTGTGTGTGTGTGTGTGTTGCTCAGAGAGGAGACAGATATTCCCTCATTCAGAAATAAGCTGTTTTATAGCCAGTGTGCATGTAATGATTAAACATCTTGTGCAGTAAAAAAAAAAGAATAAGATTGTTTTCAGCTAACAAGGACTGCTCTTGTTAGCTGTATATGTCACACTGTATGTGACACTTGACAAGAAATACACAAATTATATAGGACAAGACTCAAAGGACTTCAGGAAAGACCTAACATTATAAATGGAAGTAGATCCAAGGAAAAATTATATTTACTGGGTAAATATAATTTACGATCTTCTTCATTATACACAATATTAAAACAAAATCAGACACGAACAGTTCTTTTTTTTTTCTTTTTTAAAGTTAATTTTTATTGAATGCATTTCATACAACATTTCTTAATCAAATTTAGACTCATTCCCCCATCCATGCCCACCCCTCACACACACACACACACACACACACACACACACACACACACACCCCACTCTCCACCAGATCTCATGGATTCTGTCATGCATGTTAAGTCCTGTCTTGCGTCTTTTTCTCAGTCTTTTTTTTTTTTTTTGGTCTTTTCTTTATTTTTATTTTTTATTTTTAATGGATTCTATAATATAATAACACAGTTGTTTTCAGATAACATTGATGTTACTCAGTTTGCCATACAATTAGGTAATTGGTGCATTTTGCAAGTATCTATGTCCAAATTTTGAACAACCCAAGGTTCCCATAGTCCATTTGGAGAAGCTTGTGTGCACAGGCATGTTGTTCAATTAGGAGTCCAGACTATATTGCTGTAGTCTCATGATTCACCCCTATCTCTCCATAGCCCTTATATTCTACCATGCCTCCTCTTCTGCAATTTGTTCCCTGGGCTTTGGGAAAGGGGCACAAGTGGGTGAGAAGAAAACAGTCTACTTTCTTTGGAGTTGTCATTTTGGACTGTAGTCTGTTCAGGTTGTTTCCCTTCATGGGTTGACAGCTTATCCAGTGATACCTTTTTAGTCATACTAACAAGGCACAAGCTATTGGACGTACAGGCATTTAAGCAGTACGAATTATTATGGCAAGCTAAGCTGTGAGCATAGACACAGATGCTTGGATGGTATGCTAATCTACAAACTGTGGTTTCTTTATAAAGGGTGACAGGTTATTATTGTGGCTTATAACATCTCCTAACCACTAGAGGACATAAGCTTGTGGCATCCACTGTGAATTATTTCTCCAAGGAGAGAGCTAATAGCCAATTAGATTTGGGATATATATAGAGACTTGGCTG
>VZQC01002447.1:2125488-2220198 GCA_009823505.1 Rhizomys pruinosus | reverse complement strand
TGCAGTGTTTTTGTTGTTGTTCTTTTAAATGCATCCCTCTCCACAAAAAAAATATTTATAACTGGTGAGTTTGGCACTAGCATCCATAGTTGAGTGATACCATTTGTTGTATGTTTTTTCTGGAACTCTGTTAATTCACTTGATCACTAACACAAGACTTCGAGCTTCCATCCATGGTTACCTGCCAGTTCAGATGGTGTGGCTGTCTTTCACCAACTGCATAGAATCCGATTGTTACATGGACGCCCGACGTTGGTCGTTGATCCACTGTCATTGACAGGGCATTGAGTCTGATGTGCCACTTTTGCTGTTTTGGAACAGAGCTGCAATAAATATGGTTGTGCATTTATCTCTCTTATAGTATGAACTGATTGGGTATATACTTAATAATGGTATAATTGGGTCAAAATGCAGGTTCATTTTGAATCTTTTACGAGCGGGTTCTCCCCCCTGCTTTCCATAGTGGCTGTTACAATGTACTTACCCACCAGCACTGCGCTAGTGTTTCCCATTTTCCACACCTCTTCCAGCACTTGGGGTACATCATATTGTTGTTGCGTGATCCAGCCAGTCTCTTGGAGTAGCATGGGTAGAATCTAACGACCAGTATTTAATTCCATTTCCTTGAATTATATGTAGGTGATGTTGGCACTTCTTAAAGATGTTTCTTAGCCATCTTTGTTTCTTCATTTGTGAAGTATTTGTTCAGCTCTTTACTCTGTTTTTTGATAGTGTCATTTTTTTTGTTGATTCTTTGTTTTCTTTCCACTCTTTGTTCTGTTATGACTACTTGGATAAACTCTGGGAAGTATGCTCTGGTCATAATTTTCTCAGTGGGAAAGTTTCCCATCCCACTCTGGTGGGTTTTCTCTTCACTTCCTTTATTTTTTTACCTTGATGTACAGAGCTTTTTGAGTTTAAGGACGGTCCCTTTTGTCATTGTCAATCTTATTTCTAAGATCGACATAGGCGTAGGAAAAGAACTTCTAAATCAGAACAAGCAGCTGGTTTCATGATTTAGGAAGTCTTTTCCTAGCCTATGCCTTGTAGTCTGAATGGCCAGTTTCATCATGTCTATCACCATCACCATCCTCAGAAGTTTCTAGGATTCAGCGCGTCTTGAAGTCTTGGATCCAACGGGAATTGACTTTTGTGCAGGGAGGGTGGATTTAATTTTCATTATTCTTTCTACATGGTGGATCCAGTTTTGCCACACCACTCTGTTGGGACGCAATGCTGTCTTTCCTCCAATGTGTCTTCTTGGCTCCCTTTCGCAAATATGAGTGTGGCTGAAATTGGAGGGCTCAAGTTTGGATCTCAGTTTATATCATGGTAATGGTCTCTTTTTTGGGCTCAGTGACCAAGCTGTTTTTTACTATAACGCCCTGTAGTTATAGTTTAGATGTTGGTATAGAGGATCCCCCCCATCGCCTATTTGCTCTTTTGCCCAGGGTTGCTTTTGGCTATTCAGGGGTCTTTTGGTTTTCCAAATAATTTGGGGGTTTTTTTTTTTTTTCAAACCTAGGATAGAAGTTTTGGAGATTTGTTGGGAATTTGCATTAAATCCGTACAATTTATTAATTTGGGTAGAATGGACATTTTTACTATATTTATTTTCCCAATCCATGAGCATGGGAGGTTTGTCCATCTTCTGATGTCCTCTTCAATTTCCTTCTTCAGAGGTTTAAAAATTTTGTTATAGAGATCCTTGATGTCTTTGGTTAGGTTTGTTCCTAGGTATTTTATTGTTTTTGAGGCTATTGTGAGTGGGAAGGTCTCCTTGTAGTCCTTCTTCAGTTGCTTATTGTTGGTGTAGAGAAAGGCTACTAATTTTTCTAGATTTATTTTGTATCCTGCCACCTTACTGAAGTTCTTAATCGTTTCTAGGAGTTTCCTGGTGGAGTTCTTAGCATCCCTTAAGTAGATAATCGTATCATCAGCAAAAAGGGATAGCTTGACTTCCTCCTATCCGATTAGAACTCCTTTAATTTCCTTTTCTTGCCTTATTGGCCTAGCAAGGGTTTCAAGCACTATATTGAAAAGGAGTGGTGACAGGGGACAGCCTTGCCGAGTTCCTACCCTTAAGGGGAATGCTGCTGTCATTTCCCCATTTAGGATGATATTGGCTGTGGGTTTCCTGTATATGGCTTTGATTATATTAAGGAATGATCCCTCCAATCCAATTCTCTCTAGGACTTTATACATGAAGGGATGCTGAATTTTGTCAAAGGCTTTCCCTGCATCAATTGAGATGATGGTGTGGTTTTTGTCTTTCAGACCATTTATATGCTTGATGATACTTATTGATTTTCATATATTGAACCATCCCTTCATCTCTGGTATGAATCCAACTTGGTCATGATGGATGATCTTCTTGATGTTGGTCTGTATGTGATTTGTCATTATCCTGTTTAGAATTTTGGCATCTGTGTTCATTAGGGAGATGGGTATATGGTTCTCCTTTTTGGTTATATCTTTGCCTGGTTTTGGTAATAGTGTGATTCTGGCTTCATAGAAGGAATTTGGGAGAACTCCCTCCGTTTGTATCCTTCTAAACAACTTGAGTAGCATGGTTGTAAGTCTTTATGAAATATTTTATAGAATTCTGCTGTGAAGCCATCTGGGCCTGGGCATTTTTTTGGTTGGGAGGCTGCTTATTACCTCATCAATTTCTTCATATATTATTGGTTTATTTAAACTGTCGATCTCTTCTTGGTTGAGCCTTGGTGACTTCCTGGATTTCAGATATTCATCCATTTCTTCTAGGTTTTCAAACTTAGTAGAGTATAGGTTTTTGAAGTAATTCTTTATGGTTGTCTGGATCTTTTCATTGTCCATTGTGATATTTCCCCTTTCATCACAGATTCTATTGATTTGGAGTTGTTCCTTCTTTCTTTTGGTTAACTGGGCTAGAGGTCTGTCTATCTTGTTTATTCTCTCAAAGAACCAACTTTTGGATTCATTGATTTTTTGTATGGTTTTCTTTGTTTCTATTTCATTGATCTCTGCTCTGATTTTTGTTATTTCTTCTTGTCTGCTCCGTTTAGGGTTCATTTGTTGTTGTCTCTCAAGTATTTTTAGCTGCAGTGTTAGATCATTCACTTGTGTTCTTTCTGTTTTTTTAATGTAGGCACTTAGAGCTATAAACTTCCCTCTTAGGATTGCTTTTAAAGTGTCCCATAGATTTTGCTGTGTTGTTTTATCATTGTCATTCAGTTCCAGGAATGTTTTTATTTCTTTCTTTATTTCTTCCTTGACCCACTCATTATTCAGGAGAGTGTTGTTTAGTCTCCATGTGTTCCTGTAGGTTGTAGGGTTTATTCTGGTGTTGATATTGAGTTTTATTGCACTGTGGTCTGATAGAATGCATGAGATTATTTCAATCTTTTTATATTTGTTGAGTTTTTCCCTGTGTCCCAGTATATGGTCTATTTTGGAGAATGTTCCATGAGGTGCTGAGTAGAAAGTGTATTCTCTGGTGTTTGGGTGAAATATTCGATAGATGTCTGTGAGGTCCATTTGGTGTATTGTGTCATTTAGTTCAGATGTCTCTCTGTTTATCCTTTGTCCTGTTGACCTGTCTAGGGGACTTAATGGGGTATTGAAGTCCCCTAGTATTAGTGTGCTGGGGTTAATCTGTGCCTTGAGATCCTGAAGAATTGTCTTTATAAAGTTTGGTGCACCGGTGTTTGGTGCATATATATTTATGATTGTGAAATCTTCATCGTCAATTGTTCCTTTAATAAAGATGTAGTGGCCCTCTTTGTCTCTTTTGATTTCTTTTGCTTTGAAGTCTATTTTGTCTGATATTAGAATAGCCACACCCGCTTTCTTTTTGGTACCATTTGCTTGGAATACTTTCTTCCATCCCTTCACCTTAAGTTGGTGCCTATCCTTGAAATTGAGATGGGTTTCTTGTAGACAGCATATAGATGGGTTTTGTTTCCTAATCCATTCTCCCAGTCTATGCCTTTTGATTGGGGAGTTTAGCCCATTAATATTTAAGGTTATAATTGAAAGATGGATGTTGCTTCCTTTCACTTTATTATCCATTTGGACTTCTAGCCTTTGATTTTGCTCCTATGGTTATGTTTTTATTAGTTTCTTTTCCTAGGTGTTTGAGGATTGTTGCTCCTCTCTTCTGCCCTTTGAATTGCTTCAAGTATTTTATGAAGAGTTGGTTTTCCAGACATGTATTCCATCATCTTGTTTATGTCATGGAAGATTTTTCTCTCTCCTTCAAGTATAGTCGACATTTTTGCTGGGTAAAGTATTCTGGGTTGGCATCCATAGTCCTTTAACACTGGGAATGCTTTGCTCCATGTTCTTCTTGCTTTCATGGTTTGCGCCGAGAAGTCAGTTGTAATTCTGATGGGTTTCCCTTTGTACGTGACTTGTTTTTCTTTTGTGGCCTTCAGAATTTTATCTTTGTTTTGGGCATCTAGCATTTTGACTATGATATGGCGTGGGGAGTTTCTTTTCTGATCTTGTCTATTTGGAGTCCTATGTGCTTCTTGTATTTGAATGGGTTTGTCTATTTTTAGTTAGGCGAAGTTTTCATCTATTATTGTGTTGAAGATATGATCAATACTATTCTCTTGAGATTCTTCTCCTTCCTCTATTCCTATGATGCAGAAGTTTGATCTTTTCATAGTGTCCCATATTTCCTGGTTGTTCCACTTTTGTTTATTTTTAAATTTTTCATTATCTTTATTTGAGTTTTTTAGTTGCTCTGTGTTATCTTCCAGATCTGATATTCTTTGTTCTGCTTCCTCCATTCTATTTCTGAGGCTTTTTCTTTTCCTTTCTTCTTGATTGGATGAGTGTTCTATTTCCTTTTTCATTTCATCCTGTGGTTTCTTTAATATATCCATTTCCTTTTTGAGTTTCTCAGTCTCTTCTTTGTGCTCCTTAATTCTGCTCAGGTGGCTAGGACACCAAGGGGAATGCGATATTTCTTATTATATCACTTAATCTAAGTTTTTTCAAGGAAAAGTCAGTGGTACAATTGTTATTTGAGAAGCTTTTGACAAAATGAGTTTGAATATCTCCTGTGAAATGCAAAGCGGTTGCTCAAGTCTTGAACTATTTATACATCTACTAGACTAAAAGTCATGATGCGATTTTATCTCTTCCCTAATCTGAATAAAACCACTCGACTGGGGATGGAGAGATGGACTAGCAGTTAAGAGTGCCGACTGCTCTTGTAGAGGATCTGGGTTCGATCCCCAGCACCCACATGGCAGGCTGAGAACCATCTTTAACTCCAGTTCCAGGGGAATCTGACACCCTCTTCTGACCTCTGTGGCATTGCACGACACAGGTGCAGAAACCTACATGCAGACAGTATATTCATAAACATAAAATAAGTAAGAAAAAAAATTATAAAAATAAAACCACTTGACATATGCTCTTGCATAAAAGTCTAGGTAAAATGTGTGGCTGCCAAGTGTCTCCCTGAGTTTCTCACCCAGTAATTATGTTATAATCAGTGTCAGGAATGGTGATACTGATGTGCACTAGGGTTTTTTTCTTTTATTATTTTCTTATGTGTATAGTGTACTGTCTGCATGTAGGTTGGTGCATCCATGTCGTGCAATGCCGTGGAGGTCAGAAGAGGGTGTCAGATTCCCTGGAACTGGAGTTAGAGATGGTCCTTAGCTGCAATGTGGGTGCTGGGAATCAAACCTGGGTCCTCTGCAAGAGCAGTTGGTGCTCTAAACTGCTGAGCCATCTCTCCAGCCCTGTGCATTAGTTTTTTTTTTTTTTTTTTGCTTTTCGAGACAGGGTCTCCCTGTAGCCCCAGCTGTCCTGGAACTCACTCTGTAGACCAGGCTGGCCTTGAATTCACAAAGATCCACCTGCCTCTGCCTCCTGAGTTCTAGGATTAAAGTCCTGCACCACCACGCCCAGCGTGCATTAGTTTTTAAAGACTAAAATTCCATATTGCCAAGTATAACTGAGAGCAGAAATTACAGGTGATATCAATTTTTAATTTTAGTGAATTTTAAGGTTTATTATTTGTTTTATTTTAGCCATTCAAAATTTAACGTGATATACTCTTTATTGTAATATATATTTATGTTTACTGATTATTAGTATTTGACAGAAAGTTTATTTTCTGTTTTCAAGATTTATCAATAGATGTTTATCAAATGCATTTCTTATTAATTGTTGTACCAAAGTGTTCTATATTCTTGTATTTTTGACAGAGCTAAATTAAGTTATATTTTAATGTATGCTTTGTTTTTTTCCTATATTGTATAGCTTCTGAATCATTACTGTTACTACTGGGTTTTGTAGTTCTATGAGTTTATAATTAAGGTTTTAATTATGAATAATCTTCTTTCACACAATAACGTGTTTGCCATAACACTTTTGGATTGCATTGCACCTTTTTGATATTAAAATCAGAATTCTTTCTTTCTTTCTGTTTGCACTTGGCTGACATACATTTGTCTTAATTTGTCACTTGAATCATTTTTTTAGGAGGTAATCTGGTGCTTGTATGTTTTGGATAAGTCTGTTTTCTTTTTCAGTCCATATTTTATCCCATCCACCAAGTTCTATTAATCATTGGAGACATACCAAAAGCCTCTAAGCTATTTTTCAATAGCACTATTACTGCTGTGATTATTTTACTGTTATTAGTACTTAAGACCTTGCTCATTAGCAGCATCTTAACTTTTTGTATTGATTTCCTAGTCATTCTTCTGAAATACATCCACTTAAGGAGAAATATGAGTTTGGGTTCATCTCAATGGACCTACTGGTAATAACATGAAAGAAAAAAGGCTTTGTATCATAGGCAGTTTGCTGGGATCAATAGGAAAACTAAAATAAAAGCTGTATATCTGTATTGGGTTTCTCAAGTCTCCTACCTCAGTGGGTTAGAGTCAGATCTCTCATTTGTAAGCAAAAGACCATGCTATAATTTTCTGTTCTTGATTTATTTCCTGAAAATCATGTCACTTCATGGTCTGTGTCAGGTTGAGTTAACAAGTACTGTAAATTTAGCTCATTAGTATGTGTCAACAACTATAGCAGAATTTGGTGATAACTGGCAAAATTTTTGCCTGAAGTCATGAATTCATAGAGGGTGAGAAAATGAGATTTTTTTTGTACTTTGAAGACCATGGCTAACAATGTGCCTCATTTTCAGGCATATGTTGTTTCTTTGGGAAACACAAACATTTTATGGGAGGAATTCTATGGGAAAAAAATGTAGCAAAACTACCAGCAACAAAACAACTACTGCCCTAGATTAAGATCATAGATATTTCCTTGTTAAATTTACCTTTTAAAATGTTTCGCAGATAAATGAAGAGTACAGAGTTCTATTCTTTTTAATTTTTAATTTTTTTTTTTTTAATTTATTTCTGTATGTATATCAATGTACTGTCTGCATGCAGGTCTGTGCACCCGTGTCGTGCAACGCCGCGGAGGTCAGAAGAGGGTCTTGGATTCCCCTGGAGCTGGAGTTCTCCTGGAATTGGAGTTTCAGACGGTTCTCAGCCGCCATGTGGGTGCTGGGGATCGAACCCGGGTCCTCTGTAAGAGCGGTCGGCGCTCTTAACCGCTAGGCCATCTCTCCAGCCCCAGAGTTCTATTCTCATACAGTAAAAGAAGACTTGCATTTCTACCATAGGTCAGTCAGAACGCTTGCAGCACCAGTTTCATTTTTTTGTGAGAGTCTATCAATTTAAATATTTGTCTCCATAATGACATTCTCATTTTGACATATTGATGTCAATGTGATGTTAATTTTTGGTGTTCTCATCTTTTTGTCATTTAATTAATTGTCCCTCCCTAATTCAATTAAATGTGTACTGTCATAAGACTAATTATATCATATCTACTCAGAGTGACTTGGCCTGTGGCTTTAAAATGTGTTGTACTGGCTTTGTTTTGCCTGGTGGGGGAGGAATCTTGATGGGAGAAGACACATTAATATCTTAGCACATATAAATTAAACTAGGAGGAGTGTGACTCTGAGTATTGACTTAATTACTTGGCAGATATTCATTTGTAAAGACATTTGTTTTTTAAAGAACTTTTGAGGGAATAAGAATTGCAGAAAATAAACATTGAGTGGTTTTGCAAATATAAATGTTGTTAACTAAGCTAATTTGGATACTTGATACTTTGACACCCCACCTCCAGGGAATGTTGGTATAGTTGTGCTTTGAACTGCTTTCATTCAAGTTGTAATAGCTAGCAAAGGGAAATGGGGTCTATTTTTTCATTTTCATTTGATGTTGAAATTTGTACTTTTTTTTAAAAAAATCCATTTCTTTTATGGGTAGCTTGGGGTGACCTGGAACTCAGTATAAAGACCAAACTGGCCTTGAACTTTTGTTTTATTTTGGCCTTTTCAAGACAGGGTCTCCCTGTAGCCCCAGCTGTCCTGGAGTTCACTCTGTAGACCAGGCTGGCCTTGAACTCACAGAGATCCACCTGCCTCTGCCTCCCGAGTGCTAGGATTAAAGGCGTGTGCCACCACGCCCGGTTTAATCCCATTCTTTTAACAAAATAATGCCTGCTTTTTAACATTTTTGTATGTATGAAGACATATGAGTGTGTGTGTGTGTGTGTGTGTGTGCATGTGTGTGTGTGTGCACATATATGCATGCTGCAGTGTACATGTAAAGGACCAAGGATAACATGTGTTGGAAATGGCATGTGTTCCCGCTTCTTTAGGGTTGAATGATATTTAATTGTATACATGCACCACATTTTCATTATTTATTCATCCTTTGATGAACACATAGGCTACTGTGAATAATGTTTCAGTAAACACAAGAATGCCTACAACATTTCAAGATGGCATTTTGAATTCCTCTGGGATGATAGCATTTTAGGCTTATTTGGTTGTTCTGTTTTTAGTTTTGGAAATGTTCATACTGTTTTCGTTAATTGCTATGTTAATTTACATTACCCCAGTGTGATGTGTAAGGATTCCCCTTCCTCTGTGTCATCAAAATACTCCTTATCTGTCAGGGTTGCCACTAATGGAGGTGCCATTTGTCCAGTGCTGCTGGTGACATGGGTGGGGGGCTGGTTGCCCACTCTGTTGCTGATTAAGACTGCCAACATAGCTGGTAGCTATTCTGAAATGCTGGTGACCTTTCAGCAGCAGCTGACAACTACAAAATTATTACTTTGTAGCCCATGGGCTGTGAAGTTGGTAACTCCACAGGCATCATTCTAGTAGCTGAAACACGTCTAAGGTTTGGTTACCCCTTGCTCAAGACCCTTGCTACGCAGCTCTCACCCAAGCTAAAGGATTGATTATCCTTAGAGCTTTACCTCTGGCTCAGGGGTTGATGCCCCCTTAAGCAATTGAGCTAGCTGAGACTCGAATTGTGGACCTGATTGATATCACAGTGGCATCTGGATCTCATGTCAATTAAGGGAACTGGAGATCTTGTCAGGTGGTAATGATGATCCATTTATTGTATACAGTGGATGACTTTTATAGCCAAAATTATGTCATCTCCTGCAGCCAATCCCATACCCTCTGCATAACACTCTGTAAACATCAGGAGCCCAATGTCAGGAGCTTGTCTCAAGAGCTGCTCTCACCTAGGGGGCAGGGCCAGGTGCAGAGGAGCCAGCAGGCAATTTAAGACAACGCAGCTTCAGGTGGCCTGCATTCACCTACACTCATCTCTTACCTTTATCAGAACAGCCACGAGTGATGTGGGACAATATCTCACTGATATACTGATTTACATTTTCCTGCTAATAAACGATGCTGATCTGAGCACCTTTTCCTGTTTGGCTATCTTCTTCCTTGGGAAAATACCTAGTCCCTCCCTTTGTCCATCTTTAATTGAGTTACTTGACTTTGCTGTCAAATCATATGCATTCCTTACATATTTTATATATTTATCCACTATCAAATAGGGAATTTAATTATTTTCTTCTACTTTACAGATTGTATTTTTTATTTTGTGGCAATTTCCTTTGCTATGCATAAACTTTAATATGGAGCAATCTTGTTCATTTTTGATTTGTTGTCTTGGCTCCAGGAGTTATAGTCATAAAAATTTTTGCCAAATAAAATGTTACAATTTTTTTCCCTTGTATCTTCTTCTGGTGTTTCCATGGCTTTAAATATCTTGATGTATTTTTTTGGGGGGGTCTTTTTGAGACTACTGTGGATGATTATATACCAAAACACTGAGTAACCTAAAAGAAATAGGCAAATCCCTAGAAAGATAAAGCCCAATAGGACTGAGTCATAATGAAATGCAAAATTTGAGACTTCATAATAATTAGTGAACTGGATGGGTAATCAGAATTTCCCACCAGGGAAAGTTTCAGAGCTACATGACTTCATGGATAAATTCTACCAAACTTTTAAAGTCTTAAACCAATTCTAACTTTTTTTAAAAATTCAAGAGGAGGAAATTATTTTAAACTCATTTTATGAAGACAGCATCATCCTCCAACAAAGCAATAGAAACATGAGAAAGGGAAAGGAGAAGGCGCTATCAAAGATATACGTAATATCTCTGATTCACATTTGTTAATATCTAAAACAAAACATGAGGTAACTGAATTAATAGTATGTTGCAAAAACTATGCATCATAAACAAGTCCATATTTCCTTGGCATTCAAAGATTGTTCAACAAACACAAATCAATAAATGTGATATATCACATTAGTAGCAAAAGGATAAAGATCATATATTCACCTAAATATGAAAATTTATTTAATTATTTAAAAAATAACATCTTTCCATGGTAAAGACTTTCACCAAAATTGAAAATGGCATTAGTGCACCTCACAAACTAGGGATGTAGCTCAGAGTTACAGCAGGTACACAGCCTAAGCAAAACCTAACATTCAATCCCCAGCACTACCAGAAAACAGAAAGAATGTACATCATATGGGATCTTAACATAATGACCATATGAAAATCTCACAGCAAACATAGTCAATGTGAAAAGTTAAAAGGTTTTCTTCTCACACCAAATATAAAGTGAAAAATGGCCATTCTCAATACTTGCATTCTACAGAGTATTAACTTTTGACAGAAGAATTATGCAGGAAAAATAAATGGAATCAAATTTAATAGGAAAATATCATGATTGTTTCAAATCACATTAATTTGCATTATACTCTGTCAAAACACTTTCAAACTAATAAAAATATCAGCAAAAATAGAATTAAAAAATCAGTACCGGGCATGGTAGCACATGCCTTTAAACCTAGCACTTGGGAGGCAGAGGTAGGTGGATCTTTGTGAGTTCAAGGCCAGCCTGGTCTACAGAGTGAGTTCCAGGACAGGATCTCCCTGTAGCTGGGGCTACAGGGAGACCCTGACTCAAAAAGATCAAAAAAATTTACTTAAATTTCTATAAACTAACAACTATATGGAAAAAGTTGAAATTGGACAATTACAATAGAATAAAAATTAATGCCTAGAAATAATTCTAAACAAGGCAATCAACATATGTACTCTGAAAAATTATAAAACATTAGTTATAGTAATTAATATACAAATACAGAGATCCCATGCTCATGGATTTCAAAAATAAATGTTGGGAAGTCCATGTGACTAAAATAATCTACAAACTAATGTAATCCTGATCAAATTCCAATGGTAGTTTTCAGAGAAATAAAGATGGAATCCTAAAATTCATATGGAACCCAGAAGTAATCAGCTGCCATAATTCTTCAACTAAGATTTGGGCCTGCTGCCCATTTCTACATTCTGCTCTGGGCTTTTGTCTTCTTGAGTTTGCATGGGACTTGTGCATGCTGACAGTGTTGCTGTGAGTTCACAGTTCTTAAAAGGGGGGAGTCTAGATAGGTTAACTACACCCCAGTAGATGAACTTGCACTGAGGAACATCTGGGGACACTACCTTGATATAACACAAATGACAGAATATATGAATTCCACTGGGGGAGCTTTGGGAGGGTGCCCATGGGGAAGGGGGTATAAAGTTGATTAAGATATTCTGTATGAAATACACAAAATTCAATAAAAATTTACAGAAAAATATTCATATGGAACTAAAAGACTCAAAATACTCAAAGCAAATGAGAAAAATACACTGAAAGTAGCACATTCTCTAATCTCAAGGTATACTAGAAAACTACAGTAATAAACGGAATACTGTACTGGCAGCAAAATGTACACATAAGATCCATGGAACAGAAGCAAAGAGGTTGAGAAACATGATTATCCATGTGAAACACATAATACAGATCTTACTTTACAGCATACATAACATCAATTCAAAATAGATCAAAGCCAGGCGTGGTGGCACACGCCTTTAATCCTAGCACTTGGGAGGCAGAGGCAGGCAGATCTTTGTGAGTTCAAGGCCATTTTAAAGATTCTGAGTAATTCTATGATATGAATTTTTAATATCTCCTCTTTTATATCTTATTTATGTGGGTCTTCTATAATTTTTGGTGTTTTCAAATTTTTGTTAATTTTACTTTAAAAAATATTTTATTGAGCATTTGTACTTTTTCCAGAATGACATCTAATTTGGATGTTCTTTTTCATTTTGGTTCTGGTTTTTATTATTTCTTCTCTGTATCTTCAGCCTTAAATATTTTCTTACATTTTTAGCTCCTTAAGGTTAAAGTTAAGTTGTTTATTTGATCTCTTATATTAATATGGACATTTATTAGTATAGGTTTTCCTGTTAGAACTGCTTCTTATGCATCTCTTGCATTTTTATATGTTGTCACCCTTATTTGTATAGAGATATTTTTGATTTACTTTTGATTTCTTGTTTGATACATTGCTTGGTTGGGAATGTGCTCCTTAATTTCTACATGTTTTTAAGTTTTGCTTACGAACTTGCTTGTAACACTTCCACTATTCTGGCAATGGTGCCTGAATAAAGACAGCTGTTCTCTTAGCATACACTTCAACCAGGAGTGAAACTCAAACTTTTTCCTTCATATTTTTTCCTGTACTATGCTCTTGATTAGAGGCCTTGCTTTTACTTTATTGAAACCATATGTCTAGTGTTCCATGAGAAAAGAGGCACTTATCAGAGGATGATGTCTCTTCTGATCACTATTGACTCAGAACAGCACACACAACCACAAATAGATGTTATCGATTCAATCCCACCTATTGTTTGCAACACAAATGGGATAATTCATTGCTTTCAACTTTGATGCTTTTAGCAGCAACATTTTTACAACATACACACATACAGCATTATTCTGGGTCACAGGCAAGGAAAGGTTATGAGGGGCTAAAGCTGTATGTTTAGGTTACAAGAGGAGCTCAAGGCCTCAAAGCTTATTTACATTAAAAACAAGCTGAGATAGCATCCTGACAAATCATTCCTACACATCATATACAACTGGATATATTAAAATGCATCACAATCCCTTGTCTCCCATCCTACCCTGAAGTCCTCTATTTGGCTTTCTATGTGGGGAGTTGTCACTCTCCTCGTCACTCTCTGTTCCCAGCCAGCAGGAAAAAGGAGAGGACACACTCTCGTTCTTCCAGACGCAGTTTATTCAGGCAACTCTTACACCAACCCTCTCCCCTCCTTCCAGTGTCCCCTCCTCATATCCCCTCTCTCAACCCTGCCTCCTGCTAGGGCGCGAGTGCCGTGGCAGTCTCTCATTGGTCTGTAAGCAGTATGCACAATATACGGAAGTCAGCGGACATGCTAATGAGGGTTCAGGTTTGGCGTTCTCTTGATGGCTGGGGAATGAGCTGGGCAGTCAGGCCACAATCAGGCGATAAGACCTGGCCAGGGTCCAAAGCGCCATTTTGGCCAACGCCCGCTCTCCACAAATATTTTTATGTGTACGAGTGTACTGCTGCATGTAAGTTGGTGCACCCGCGTCCTGGATTGCGGTGGACGTCAGAAGAGGGTGTCGGATATCCCCGGAACTGGAGTTAAAGACGGTCCTTAAGCCAAGAATGTCCTGCACGACAGGGGGCGGGGAAGCGAACCCGGGGCGGCCTGCGGGGGCCGCGGACAACGCGGGAGCCAGCCGCGCCAGCCGCGACGGAAGGGGCGCGGACGAAAAAGGGGGAAGCCAGTGCGGGGGGGGGGGGGGGGGGGGGGGGGGGGGGGGGGGGGGGGGGAGGCAGAGAAGGCGGGGGAGGGAAGGGCAAGGGAGGCTGCCCATGGAGAGGGAGGGCTAGAGACCGCCAGGCGGTCGACGGCCCGGGGAAACCCGGCCGGGCGGCTGGGCCGCCGCGCACCCGGGCCCCGGCCCCGAGAGGGGGGGGCGGGGGGCGGAAGGCAGACCAGAGAGGTGGATAAGAGAAAAAAAACACCCAGCCGCCNACTCCCCCCGCCTCCCCCCCCCTTTCCTTCCCTTTCCTCCCTCCCACCTCTCATGGGGACCCCCGTTGAAATTGGACAATTAACAATAGATAAAAATTAATGCCTAGAAATAATTCTAAACAAGGCAATCAACATATGTACTCTGAAAAATTATAAACATAAGTTATAGTAATTAATATACAAATACAGAGATCCCATGCTCATGGATCTAAAAAATAAATGTTGGGAAGTCCATGTGACTAAAATAATCTACAAACTAATGTAATCCTGATCAAATTCCAATGGTAGTTTTCAGAGAAATAAAGATGGAATCCTAAATTCATATGGAACCCAGAAGTAATCAGCTGCCAAATTCTTCAACTAGAGTTGGGTCTGCTGCCCATTTCTACATTCTGCTCTGGGCTTTTGTCTCTTGAGTTTGCATGGGACTTGTGCTGCTGACAGTGTTTGCTGTGAGTTCACAGTTCTTAAAAGGGGGGAGTCTAGATAGGTTAACTACACACATCCAGTAGATGAACTTCACACTGGAGAACATCTGGGGACACTAACATACTGATATTAACACAAATGACAGAATATATGAATCCACTGGGGGAGCTTTGGGAGGGTGCCCATGGGGAAGGGGGGATATAAGTTGATTAAGACTATTCTGTATGAAATACACAAAATTCAATAAAATTTACAGAAAAATATTCATATGGAACTAAAAGACTCAAAATACTCAAAGCAAATGAGAAAAATACACTGAAAGTAGCACATTCTCTAATCTCAAGGTATACTAGAAAACTACAGTAATAAACGGAATACTGTACTGGCAGCAAAATGTACACATAAGATCCATGGAACAGAAGCAAAGAGGTTGAGAAACATGATTATCCATGTGAAACACATAATACAGATCTTACTTTACAGCATACATAACATCATCAAATATCAACAAGCCAGGCGTGGTGGCACACGCTTTATCCTAGCACTTGGGAGGCAGAGGCAGGCAGATCTTGTGAGTTCAAGGCCATTTTAAGATCTGATTAATTCTAGAATGAATTTTATACCTTATATTATATGGGTTTTTAATAGTGTGTTATTAGTAGGTTGTTAGTAATTATGACTATATTTTTTTTTTTTGTTATCTTATTTTAGTGGTCTTCTATAATTTTGGTTTTTCAAATTTTTTTTTTACTTTAAAAAATATTTTATTAGCAGTGTGTACTTTTCAGAATGACATCTAATTTGGATGTTCTTTTTCATTTTGGTTCTGGTTTTTATTATTTCTTCTCTGTATCTTCAGCCTAAATATTTTTCTTACATTTTTAGCTCCTTAAGGTTAAAGTTAAGTTGTTTATTTGATCTCTTATATTAATATGGACATTTATTAGTATAGGTTTTCCTGTTAGAACTGCTTCTTATGCATCTCTTGCATTTTTATATGTTGTCACCCTTATTTGTATAGAGATATTTTTGATTTACTTTTGATTTCTTGTTTGATACATTGCTTGTTGGGAATGTGCTCCTTAATTCTTACATGTTTTTAAGTTTTGCTTACGAACTTGCTTGTAACACTTCCACTATTCTGGCAATGGTGCCTGAATAAAGACAGCTGTTCTCTTAGCATACACTTCAACCAGGAGTGAAACTCAAACTTTTTCCTTCATATTTTTTCCTGTACTATGCTCTTGATTAGAGGCCTTGCTTTTACTTTATTGAAACCATATGTCTAGTGTTCCATGAGAAAAGAGGCACTTATCAGAGGATGATGTCCTTCTGATCACTATTGACTCAGAACAGCACACACATAACCACAAATAGATGTTATCGATTCAATCCCACCTTTGTTTGCAACACAAAGGGGATAATTCATGCTTTCAACTTTGATGCTTTTAGCAGCAACATTTAAACATCACAACATACAGCATTATTCTGGGTCACAGGCAAGGAAAAGGTTATGGAGGGCTAAAGCTGTATGTTTAGGTTACAAAAGGAGCTCAAGGCCTCAAAGCTTATTTACATTAAAAACAAGCTGAGATAGCATCCTCGACAAATCATTCCTACACATCATATACAACGGATATATTAAAATGCATCACAATCCCTGTCTCCCATCCTACCTGAAGTCCCTATTTGGCTTTCTATGTGGGTGAGTTGTCACTCTCCTCGTCATCTCTGTTCCCAGCCAGCAGGAAAAAGGAGAGGACACACCTTGTTCTTCCAGACGCAGTTTATCAGGCAACTCTACACCAACAACCCTCTCCCCCTCCATTCCAGTGTCCCCTTCAATATCCCCTTCTCTCAACCTTGCCTCCTGCTAGGGCGCGAGTGCCGTGGCAGTCTCTCATTGGTCTGTAAGCGTATGCAAATATACGGAAGTCAGCGACATGCTAATGAGGGTTCAGGTTTGGCGTTCTCTTGTGGCTGGGGAATGAGCTGGGCAGCAGGCCACAATCAGGCATAAGACTGGCCAGGGTCCAAAGTGCCAACTCCTGCATCTCCACATCTCCCCCTTTCTTTATAATATGGCAGAGAGAATGCCTGTCTTAGGTGCCCCTGCAGAGGTATTCCTACCCGTCATGGGGTTAAACAAAAAGCATAGGTTTGTTCCCTGTCTAAGGTTGGTAATACATGCAGCAGTCTTCCCATCTTTGACTACTTCGCTAGCATGCCAAGCCAAACTTGAGGTGAACTGCCCAGTTCAATAGCTGGCAAGAGCCTGCACGAAGAATGTCTTTCTCTGGCTGATTGTTCCACATGCACATCAGACACCACAGAAACAATGACCCGCGCAGGATTATACTGCAACCCAAACCCCTGTTCCAGCCCACTGCTGTAGGTGAGACACCGCCTTCGCATCCAGGAGATAAAACCCTCAGACTGGACAGGTCTACTCATGTAGAGTCGATGTGCACGATGGATGAGCGGAGTTCTTCCAATAGAGTCGAGTTCACTGGACCAATTTCCTGTTAAATGATGTGAGAGACTGCATGATAGATTAGCTGCATGGCTCGATTCTGAAAAGGTACAGAGGTAATACAGAGCCCAGAGAATGTCTCCATTCACACCCCAATTGTGCTATCTGTATAAGCATGTCGAGCTGATCCTGCACCAAATCAACCCTTAATTGAGTGACATAATGCCTGTTTTTTTTTTTTTTTTTTTTTTTTTTTTTTTTTTTTTTTTTTTTTGTCCTTTTTTTGGTCTTTTCGAGACAGGGTCTCCCTGTAGTCCCAGCTGTCCTGGAACTCACTCTGTAGACCAGGCCGGCCTTGAACTCACAAAGATCCGCCTGCCTCTGCCTCCCAAGTGCTAGGATTAAAGGCGTGCGCCACCACGCCCGGCTAATAATGCCTGTTTTGAAATGATTATTAATATTCTGTTGATTGGTCATAGCCTCAGCAACACCAGCCAACAAATTGTTAATTGCAGCCACTGTCTGAACAGTTGACGTCAGGAAAACTGCCGCACCTGTAGCTGTGGCAGCTGATGCTGCGATTGCCACAAAATACCACTGCTAGAGGAAAGGTGGTAGCATTCCAACATAAAGCATAGAAACAAATCCTGTTACCACAGGTGGCATTATTTCTTTCATAGCTTCCATTATATACAAGGAACACAAAGGGGGGGCATACGCATACAGGCACGGGTTTGAAAGTGCCAAGCTCCCCTGAGCCATGTGGCATTGGACCGGCTGGTACCTGGAGGGGGTGCATCAAACCAGCCTCTTGTCTGGTTATGCATACGTACACAATCACTGTCCTGGGATATGTTAGTAATCAGTTGGAAGCACAGTAATCTGTTTAGGGGCAGGTGTATGGTCTCTTGTACTGCTGTTAATGTGTCATCTAATGGTAAAAAAAGAAGGGACCTCCATGTTATCATTGGTTGTAAAAAAGCGGGGGAATACTTGCACTGAATGGGTGACTGGGATAGGTTTAGGGAACACTGTCATCAGCCCCCAACGAAGCTCTTCTGTCATTGCCATGGGCCATGGCACCATCATCATGAGTATCCCACACTTCCACATCTTGAACCACTCAGGTGAGCCTTTCTGGGATCCAAAGAGGTTGTTGATGATCCTGAGGAAAAACACAGACAGCTCCTCTCGCCCATGTTAGGACCGGGTCCAGGCCATACCATTTTCCTGTAAGAATATCTTTCCACATTACAAGCCGTTTTGAAGTGTTGTCTGTTTGTGTGTGCCTGTCCGCAGCTGACCGCCCATGCTTATCTAAATTTAAAAAATTAATAGTAAAAAGAGCAATCACAAGTCTTTCCTTTGTAGGAGAGCCAGAGGCTATTTCCCCCTTTTGTTTTTGAAGGCACTCCTTTAGTGTACGATGAGCACGCTCAATAATGCCTTGTCCTTGCAGATTGTACGGCAAACCGTGAGTGAGGTGAATGCCCATCATCAAACAGAAGGAGGTAAAGGAGCCTGAAGTATAAGCTGGGCCATTGTCAGTCTTTAACTCTTTAGGCTGTCCCCAGGCTGCCCACGCCTGGAAACAATGACGGGCCTTTTCTCCAGAATGTAGGGAGGCAAAAATAATTCCTGAGGCAGTATCAACAGAGACATGCACATATTTTAATGTGCCAAATTCAGGGATGTGAGTGACATCCATCTGCCATACATGTAACCGGAGGAGACCCCTGGGATTAATCCCAAGGGACTGTTGTGGCAGAAGTGGGGCACATTGATGACATTTTTTTACAATATCATGAGCATCGGCTCGAGAGATGTGAAATCGGGAGGCAAGTGTTTTAGAATTAACATGAAAGCGGGAGTGAAAGGTGCGTGCAAGTTCCTGAGGAGAGGAGAGAAAACACATCAGAGCTCTGGACGTCTTATCAACTGAATCATTGCCTTCAGCTAGCGGGCCGGGCAGTCCGGTGTGAGCCTGAATATGCTGAACAAAGAATGGGTGGTCTCTCTGGAGAATGAGCATGTGTACAGTACGCAAAAGAGACCCAACGGTTGACCTGAGATTGATCTTTCCTACTACCTCGAGCCTTTTTAGGATATTAACAACATATTGACTGTCAGAAATCAGGTTGAAAGGAGCATTAAAGGTCTGAAACACTGTTATAACTATAAATTTCTTTCTGACTGGTTTCAGAGCTTTAGCAACAAAGAGCTACCTCCCTCCAGCACTCCGGATGAAACGAAGTACCAGGTTCCACAAAAGGCAGAGGGGGTCCCGGGGCCGTCGGCAGTAGTGAAGGTCCCGGGGCTGCTGGCTGTATGCTAACCTTCACTTGCTCCATGCTTTCTACCAAACTCTCCAACTCATCATCCGACATATCCTGCTCTTCATCCTCAACCCCCTTGGGTGGCGCCTGTTCCTCTTTTAGCTGCTGTAGAAGTTCTTCCCCTTTTTTTATTTCTGCTGCGCAGCTCCCTTCATCGCCCAAGCAATTTCCTATTAATTTCCAAATCGGAACTACACCTCTCTGCAGAATTCCTTGTTCCTCAGCAAACATTAGGTCCCCTCCCAACTTTCTCCAGCAATGTGGTGTGAGGTTTCCAGTCACAAGAAACCAGGGCGCGATCTCATTTACTGCTCCTAAGAACTCATCTAAAGTTTTGGGTCTTTATGCCAATTCCTTTCACTCTCAGCAGTTCCTTTAAGGCATCGCGCAATGGCCACATTGAATTTGAATTCCCATTGTCTCTACTTCCGAGAACCTCTATAGTCCCACCTTACCTGGGAACTTACCGAGCTAGCCCACCTGCCTGCGTCTGGTCTGATCCGTGCTCACACCGATGGAGGTTCCCTGTCCAGGCCGCCACTTGTCGCTCTCCACGTCGCTCTCTGTTCCCAGCTGGCAGGAAAAAGGAGAGGACACACTCTTGTTCTTTCAGACACAGTTTATTCAGGCAACTCTTACACCAACCCTCTCCCCTCCTTCCAGTGTCCCCTCCTCATATCCCCTCTCTCAACCCCACCTCCTGCTAGGGCACGAGCACCGTGGCAGTCTCTCATTGGTCTGTAAGCGGTATGCACGATATACGGAAATCAGCGGACATGCTAATGAGGGTTCAGGTTTGGCGTTCTCTTGTTGGCTGGGAAATGAGCTGGGCAGTCAGGCAACAATCAGGCTGATAAGACCTGGCCAGGGTCCAAACGCCATTTTGGCCAATGCCTCCTCTCCACAGGGAGTTTTTTTTTTTTTTTTTTTTTTTTTTATGTTTTTGTCTTTTTTTTTTTTAAATGTTTTTGTCTTTTAGCTTTTTTATTAGAGCTAAAGCAACTTATATATCTATTATAGTATTCTATATTTGTGTATATTCCTTATATAGTTAACTTTCTGCTTCCATATGTCTTCATGTTTATAATTAACATCCATTAATTTCTACATGAATTCTCTTTACTCTTTCATGTGAGGCAGTTCTCATGTTGTTAAATTTCCTGAGGGTTCATTTGGAAACTATTTATCTCTATTTCTGAAGGACAACTTTTCTGGGTAAGTGATTATTTGTTAGAAGATTTTGTTTCTTTTAATACGTTGAATACTTCACACCCCTCTCTCCTGGACTTCAGAGTTTCTGCTGAGAAATCTATTGGTGGACTTATGGAGGTCCTTTTTTGGGAGGCAATTTGTTTTTCTCTTACTGTCTTCTAGACTGCATTTGTCTTT
Source organism: Rhizomys pruinosus (assembly GCA_009823505.1). NCBI lineage: Eukaryota > Metazoa > Chordata > Mammalia > Rodentia > Spalacidae > Rhizomys > Rhizomys pruinosus. Next base: position 2,199,274 of record VZQC01002447.1, on the reverse strand, counting down.
GATTCTTGACATTTTCACTATAGTGTATTTGGCTGTAATTGGTTGGACTGAAATTAATTCAAGAATTATGATCTTTCTGCACATGGATATTGATATCTTTTTCCAGATTTGTGAAGTTTTCAAAGTCTTTCATTTTATATATTTTTTGGGTTATCTCTTTAAATAAGCTTTCTTTCTTTATATCCTTGTTCTTATTCTGAAACTCCCATAATGTATATATTAGTTCATTTAATGATGTCCTACGTGTCCCTGAGGCTTTCTTAACTCTGTGTCATTTTATTTTATTTTATTTTTTTTAGAAAAGAAAGAGTTTATTTGAGCTTATGATTGACAGTTCCAGGGAATTAGAGTCCATCTGGCAGGGACAGATGGACTGTCCCCGCCAGTGTGAGGACCAAGCTGACTCCTTTTTAGCTTGGTCAGCTCCATCTTGGCCTAGAATTCACCCCAGAGTTAAAAAACAACAACAACAAACAAAGGCATGGCATAGATAAATCAATCCTTTACTAGTAGAGTGATTTAACTTCTGCCAAAAAGCATACAGTTAAATACTTTATGAGAACAGAAGGTCCAAACCAGGTAAAACAATAGAACAAAGAGTCCAGAGCAGGTGAGTACATATAATAAAAAACTGATTGATTTGTAACCAAGATCCCATCAATCAGAGCAGGAATCACCATGACCATGATGGAAATCCCCCTAACTGGGAATAAAAGCTAGGGGAAATTGGGCCTTGGGGCCGCTGCCCTCCAGTCCCATGGGAGTGTGCTAGGCCCGACGAGTCGTCTGCTCTATCTATTGTCTGAGTTGTTGGTTGTTGTGGCTTCTTTTCTGCTTGCTTGTAACTAACCCTCAATTAAACTTACATCTACAACTATTTGTAGCCCCCCCGGCACCTTTCTTGCGTGAGTGTGGCAGATCGAGCCTAACATTCTTGGAGGTCCCACCAAGATCTGCCACCTCTGCCCTGGGGGGCTTTTCCCACTTTTCAGGATGCTGGCCAGCCTTGGAGAACAAAGCATTTTAAAAGGTACTGAGCTTAAGCTAGTTTTGGTCTTAGGTTTTAGTGGCGCCAGGGTTGTTGCCGTAGGGGAAGGTCGGACGCAACTAGTTCCACTGGGCATGAGAGAAGGAGGATGCTCCGACTCCCCAGGAGACGAATCAGAAATTCGTCTTGAACCAGACCTAGGAACAGCTTGGTATTCAGTTTCGGGGCATGGGCAGTGGGCCCAGGCCTTCGATTCTGGTCACAGCTCTTGTTACGTCAGACAGCCCCTGCCATCTGAATATCTTCTGTGCTTTCCATATCCTTACCGTGTTCATGTGATTTGTGGACTTTGTGCTTTTCTCCCCACTACTGGCTTTGTTTCCGTTCTTCTGTATTTCAAATCTAACATGGGACAATCTATTTCTTCATATCCCCAAACTAGACTCCCCTTTCTTTGATGCTTAATCACTTTAAGGAATTCAAAAAGGCCACCACAGGGATGGGAACTGTCACTGCTGGGAAACAATGCATATTTTGTGAATTAGAATGGCCTGCTTTTAAGGTCTGATGGCCTTCAGAAGGCTCTTTTGACAAACGTACTATGGAATTGGTATTTGCTGTGATTTTGGGGGGGACCCAGCCATCCAGACCAGGAGGCATACATTTATGGCAGTCTCTGGTTAGTCAGCCTCTGGACTGGTTGAAGCCTCCCCCCACTTTCTAAGAAACAGATTCTCCTTGCCCAGACAAAGGCAGGATTAAAGAAGTGGGAATCTCTCCTGACCATCCTCCCTCCTAGCCAGGAGGAAGGCCTCCCACCCCCATACAATCTTATGGCTCCTGACCCTGATCCGACCAGGAATTCACAGGTTCCCCCTGCACCCAAATCCACAGGGGAAGCCTCAATGGCGGCAGACACTCCCCTGCCGGTACTCTCTCCCCACCACACTAGGTCAGGAAAAGAGATTACACCAGAGATATTTCTCCTTCGAGTTGTTGCCCCTCTGTTACCAGGGCAGGAACAGCCCTTTTTAGTGTACACCCTGTTTACTTCTTCTGATTTATATAATTGGAAAAGACAGACCCCCTCCTTCTCTGAGAAACCCCAGGCCCTGATAGAGTTGTTGGATTCAATCTTTTCTACACACCAGCCCACCTGGAAAGATATTCAGCAACTTTTACAGGTTCTATTCACTACTGAGGAAAGAGAAAGAATCTTGCACCTGGCCAGGAAGGCAATACCTGGAGAAGACAGCTCACCCAGTGAAGATCCCCATAGTACCACCCCTGCTTTCCCCATGACCAGACCACAGTGGGATCCTAACTCGACAGCAGGTAGGGAGTCACTCCGGGTCTACCGCCAGATTCTGATGGGGGGTCTCTGGGCTGCAGCTAAATGGCCCACAAATTTGTCTAAGGTAGGGCAGGTCGAGCAGGAAGTGAATGAATCTCCTGCCATTTACCTAGAAAGGCTGTTGGATGCATACCGCACTTACACTCCAATAGACCCTATGGCTCCTAAAAATCAGAGATCTATAAATGTAGCTTTTGTAAGTCAGGCAGCACCAGATATAAGAAAAAAGATCCAAAAAATCGAAGGATTTGAAGGGAAAAATCTGTCAGAGCTCATGGAAATAGCCAGGAGAACATTTAACAATCTAGACTCTCCTGATGAAAGACAAACAAGACGCCTAGCAAAATCCTACTTGCAACCACTGAGAGACCATGAGGGAGCTTACAGATGCAGAGAGGCATGGTTGCTGCTCCTCCAGGAGTGAAACAGGAGTGGAACCCAGGCAACGGTAAGAAAACACCTCCCTGTCCCACACAGCCGAGGCTGGGACGAGACCAATGTGCTTATTGCAAGCAAAAAGGGCACTGGAAAAATGAATGTCCACGGAGGTCTAATGACAAAGGAGAGTTGGAGATACTAGGTCTCCAAGAAGATTGGGGGGGGTCAGGGCCCTCTACTGCCCCCCAGAGCCCAAGATAACATTGAAATTAGGGGGGAGGCCCATCAGTTTTATGGTTGACAGTGGCACAAGTCACTCTGTCCTTACACGACCAATGGGAGCTACTACAGGTTAAGAAACCTTGATAAAAGGGGCTACAGGCATCAAGTTATATCCCTGGACCACCAAAGGAACCATGGAGCTAGGAAATCCGACTGTTGCACATTCTTTTCTTGTGATGCCTGACTGCCCATATCCACTTCTGGGCCAAGACTTGTTATCAAAAATGAAAGCTAGCATTCACTTTTCAGAAGGCAAGACCTCTGTAAAATGGCCAGGAAGGCCTGTGGTCTGTGTGTTGGCCCTGGATGATGAATTCTGCCTTATGCAGAGCCCTGAACTCCTCCCCCAGGGCAATTGGTTGAACGGCTCCAACAACTTGTGCCTACTGTGTGGGCTGAGACCAATCCTCCAGGTCTGGCCAGTCATTTACCCCCTGTCATTGTAGAACTTAAGCCTTTAGCACAACCTGTCAGAGTTAAACAGGGGGTAATCAAGTTGGAATCCAGAAGCATATTGACAGGCTCAGAGAGGCCGGAATATTAATACCCTGTCAATCACCATGGAACGCACCACTATTTCCTGTCAAGAAAGCTGGAGGTCAAGATTATCGACCAGTCCAGGACTTAAGAGAGGTAAATAAAAGGGTGCAAGATATTCACCCTACTGTGCCTAATCCTTATACCTTGCTCAGTTCTTTGCCAGCCCAATGACAGGTGTATACTGTGCTGGACCTAAAGGATGCATTCTTTAGCATTCCTCTGAGTACCATTAGCCAGCCCCTCTTCGACTTCGAATGGCAAGATCCAGATAAAGGATTTAGTGGACAATTGACCTGGACCAGGCTTCCTCAAGGATTTAAAAACTCTCCCACCATCTTTGATGAAGCTCTCCACCGGGATCTCCATGAGTACAGGCTAACTACTCCTGAAGTGTCTTTGTTACAATATGTGGATGATTTGCTGTTAGCTGCAGAGGACAATGAAGCCTGCTGGAGAGGCACTATAAAACTCTTAAAGCTATTGTCTGGGCTGGGATATCGTGTGTCAGCCAAGAAAGCCCAGGTCTGTGAAACAGAGGTCCAATATTTGGGCTACATACTAAAAGGGGGGGGGCGATGTGCTCTCTCCCAAGCCCACAAACAGACTATTCTAAGTATTCCCACCTGGACTACTGGGCATGAAGTCAGGGAATTTTTAGGCTCAGCTGGGTTTTGCAGACTCTGGATTCCAAGATTCGTGGAGAAGTCTAAACCCTTGTATGAGGCCACAAGCGGGCTGGAAGGAAACTTCAACTGGACAAAAGATCAAGAAGCAGCCTTCAAAGACATCAAGAGGGCGCTTCTGGAGGCCCCCGCCTTGGGACTACCAGACTTGGGTAAGCCATTTCAGTTATATGTGGATGAGGCAAATGGAGTGGCTAAAGGAGTCCTGACCCAGACATTGGGGCCCTGGAAGAGACCAGTAGCCACCTCTCCAAGAGATTAGACCCAGTGGCCTCTGGATGGCCTAAGTGCTTAAAGATCATAGCAGCAGAAGCCCTATTGACTAAGGATGCAGACAAGTTGACTTTGGGCCAGCCACTGACCATTACCACCCCACATGCCATTGAGGGAGTTTTGAAGAGCCCCCTGGACAGATGGATGTCCAACACTTGACTGACTCACTATCAGTCTCTACTGTTGTACCAACTGAGGGTAAGATTTGCCCCAAGTGCAGCCCTTAACCCAGCTTCCCTGCTGCCAACACCGGTCCTGGACCACAAGCCTCATGACTGTTCAGAGATACTGAGCCATCTCCAAAGACTGAGACAGGATCTCACTGACATCTCTCTACTGAATCCTGACATTATTATGTATACAGATGGGAGCAGCTTCATGCAAAACAGCATCAGGTACACAGGGGCAGCAGTAGTGGAAGGGACTAGGACATTGTGGACAAGGGCATTGCCCCCAGGCACATCAGCACAAAGGGTAGAACTTATTGCACTCACTGAAGCCCTTTGACTGGGGGCAGGAAAGGCAGCTAACATCTACACTGACAGCCACGATGCCTTTGCCACAGTCCATGTGCATGGGGCAATGTACCAGGAAAGAGGCCTCCTCACAGCTGAGGGAAAGACTATTAAAAATAAACAAGAAATATTGGACTTATTGGCACCCATCTAATTGACAACCAAAGTAGCTATAATCCACTGCCCAGGACATCAAAAAGGACATTCCCCAGAGGCTGTTGGGAATAGGATGGCAGACCAAGAGGCTAGGAAAGTAGCCTTGAACCTGCCTATGGTAGTACCTTGTCTATGCCTTCCCCAGTCCTCCCTGAAAAACCTGTTTACAGTAAGGAGGATCAAACCTATATCCTCAAATTGCCAAACACCTCCAGTAACAGAGGATGGACTTTTCCCTCGGATGGATCGCCTGTGCTGCCCACTGCTTTAGGTCGAACTCTGGTAAAGCAACTACATGAAGGAACTCATCTGGGAATGAAAAAGCTCAAGGACTTGCTAGCTCCTAGGTATCATATCCCCCATCTTCATCAGTTAGTCCAAGATGTTGTGATTAGGTGCCAAGCCTGTCAGGCCACAAATGCCACTAGCCAATTAATGACATCCCCAAGAAAAAGAGAAAGAGGAACATCTCCCAGTGTTTATTGGGAAACAGACTTTACAGAAATTAAACCTGGAAAGTTTGGATATAGGTATTTACTGGTTTTTGCAGATACTTTTTCAGGATGGATGGAGGCATTTCCCACCAAGAAAGAAACTGCCCTTGTAGCAGCCAAAAAGTTATTAGATGAAATCCTCCCAAGGTATGGCCTTCCTACTGTTATTGGGTCAGACAATGGGCCTGTGTTTATATCCCAGGTAATTCAAAGTTTAGCCAATATATTGGGGACCAATTGGAAATTACATTGTGCTTATCATCCCCAAAGCTCAGGACAGGTAGAGAGGATGAATTGGACCCTTAAGGAGACTCTGACTAAATTAACCTGGGAAACTGGTGGAGACTGGGTGGAATTCCTTCCCTTTGCCCTTCTAAGGGCAAGAAACACCCCCTTTTACAGGGTTTGACCCCATATGAGATTACGTTTGGAAGACCCCCTCCTCTCTGCCCCAGACTTAAGGCTGATCTCTTAGCAGAGGTCACTAACCAAGATGTCTTGAAGTCCTTACAGGCCCTTCAGAGGGACCAAGACCACCTGTTCCCACTGATCGGGCACGTCCACAGCCTGCCTCCAGTGGACCCTCATCTCTAAGCCAGGAGACCCTGTCTGGGTAAAAAGACATCATAAAGAGACCCTAGAGCCCTGGTGGAAGGGACCGTTCACTGTGATCCTCACCACACCTATGGCTGTGAAGGTGGATGGACTTGGATACATCATTTGCACCTCAAATTAGTGGATGGTGAAAAGGAGACAACTACACAATGGAGAATCAAAAGGGACAACAAAAACCCACTAAAAATAAGACTCAACAGGGTCTGAGGGGTGGGTTTGTTTGGGCTTATGTTTGTGTTATCTTCCTTGTCTTAAATGGGATTGGAAATGGATATCAAGGGAAAAATCCACATGCTCCTCTGAACTTGACCTGGCTTGTTAAGGATGTAAGCACTGGGCAAATTCTCCACTCAACCTCCAAGGTGGCACCCCTTAATACATGGTGGCCTGATCTCACATTTTCCTTTTGTGACCTAACTGTGATAATCACAGGCCCTGGGATTGTGATATCTTTACTTATTTCTATGCCTGTTCCCAAGACAAACACAGGTGTGGTAATGCTGCAGATGATTTCTGCTGCTCCTGGGGATGTGAGACTACTGGATTTACCTGGTGGGAAACAAAAGGAGGGAACTTGATATCAATATCTTTGAATCATCCACTCAGAACGAGTCGGGCACTACCCACAAAAGTAATAATTAGATTTACTCAACAAGGAAAGAATAATAAGGGCTGGACAGCTGGAAAAATATGGGACATTAGAGCAAAAGATAGATATTGGTCAGACCCAGGGACTCTTATAATGGTGCAACTATTTATATAATCTGTAAGCAAACTTTCAGTAGGGCCTAACCAAGTTCTAAATCCTCCAGCCCCTACAAAGGAAGTGATTAAGGCTCCTATACCCACTAAGCCAGAGGCCAACTCCTGCCTGCTGCCACTAAGGAAATTCTTAACTATGGGTCAGATTCATTATGGGACCTTATGTCAGCTAGTTACAACTTATTAAATGCTTCAGACCCAAACATCACCCAAAATTGCTGGCTATGCTATGATGTAAGATCCTTTTATTTTGAGGCAGTTGGCTTTAACAGTACTAACTATACAGTAGAAGATGCACCTACTAAATGCAGGTGGCAGAATAAACTAAATGGACTAACCCTCCAGAATGTACAAGGACAAGGGGCCTGCATAGGACATGTCCCTAAAAAAATATCAAAAAATGTGTGATACTATTAGTCCAACACTCAAATTAGATAAATATGTGGCCCCACCCAAGGGATGGTGGGCTTGTACTAAGGGGCTGACTGCTTGTGCACATGGACACATCCTGAGCCAAACAGGCTTTTGCATTTTAGTTCACCTCCTCCCTCAAATATTGTACCATCAAGAGGAGGATATCTATGAAGTCGATAATCTAAATAAGGAACCAATGCTGGGCAGAGCTAAAAGGGAGCCTGTCTCTGCCACCACCCTAGCCCTGCTTATGGGAATAGGAATAGTGGGTACTGGAACTGGTATAGCCTCTCTAGTCACCCAGAGCTCTCACTATAGTAACCTGAGAGCTGCTATAGACATAGATATAGAGCAGATAGAAACTTCTATAACTCACCTCCAAGAATCACTGATTTCATTATCAGAAGTAGTTCTACAAAATAGAAGGGGGTTAAACTTATTGTTTATGCAACAAGGACTACTATGTGTTGCCTTAGGAGAAGAATGTAGTTTTTATGCAGACCACTCTGGATTTGTAAAAGATTCCATGGCAAAGGTTAGAGAAAGTTTAAATCAAAGAAAAAGAGAACGGGAACAAAGACCAAGTTGGTTTGAGTCCTTCTTCCATAGCTCACCATGGCTCACCTCCCTTATATCTGCAGTACCAGGGCCCCTGGTCATTCTCTTGCTTTTATTCACCTTTGGACCATGCATTATTAACAAATTAGTTCGATTTGTTCAACAAAGAATCAAGGCTGTATAATTGATGGTTCTAAGGGTCCTGTACGACCCTCTACCAGCAATGGAAACTGAGAAAGGAGACTAAAGATTTGTCTCTATAAACTACTAAAAGGGGGGAATGACCAAGCTGACTCCATTTTAGCTTGATCAGCTCTATCTTGGCCTAGAGTTCACCCCAGAGATTAAAAAACAAACAAACAAACAAACAAACAAACAAAGGCATGGCATAGATAAATCAATCCTTTAGTAGTAGAGCGATTTACCTTCTGCCAAAAAGCACATAGTTAAATACTTTACGAGAATGGAAGGTCCAAACCAGGTAAAACAATAGAACAAAGAGTCCAGAGCAGGTGGGTACATATAATAAAAAACTGATTGATCTGTAACCAAGATCCCATCAATCAGAGCAGGAGTCACCATGACCATGATGGAAAAACCCCTAACTGGGAAAAAAAACTAAGGGAAATTGGGTCTCGAGGCCGTTGCTCTCTAGTCCCATGGGAGTGTGCTCGGCCTGAGGCTGCTGCCTTCCAGTCCCATGGGAGTGTGCTCAGCCTGGCGCATTGTCTGCTCTATCTATTCTGTCTGAGTTGTTGGTTGTTGTCGGCTTCATTTCTGCTTGCTTGTAACTAACCCTCGATTAAACTTATATCTACAACTATTTGTAGCCCCCTGGCACCTTTCTTGCCTGAGTGTGGTGGATTGAGCCTAACAGAGGCATGGTGGCAGGAGCTGGAACAGAAAGCTGAGGTTCACATCTCTCAATGAGCACAGAAATTCATAAAAAGAGAGACTGGAGACTGCAAGGCTTGTTAAACTCACTAAGTCCGCCCCCAATGACATATTTCCTCCAGCATGGCCACACATTCTAAGACCTTCCAGAACAGTGCAACCAACTGGGGACAAAATATTTGAATATTTAAACCCTATGGGGCACACTCTCATTCAAACCACCACATTCCACTCCCTGGCCCCCATAGGCTCATGAACATATAAAATGCAAAATACATTTAATCCTACCTTAAAAGTCCCCATAGTCTTTACCAGTCTCAATTCTATTCAAAATTCTACAGTCCAAAGTCTCTTCTGAGTCCCAGGCCAATCTCTTAACTGTAAGCTCCTGCAGGGCAAACTCCAAGTCCAGTAGCTCCATCTGAAACCTCTGGCACTTGACTTCCAAAGGGCTTAGATGACTCAGCTCAGCTCTTCCAGCTTTGCTTGCAACATACATCTCTTCCTTAGGCTGGTACCACTCCCTGTATGCAGCTCTTCTTGGCAAATATTTCATAGCTCTGGCACCTCAAATGTCTTCTTGGGGTCTCTGCTGACAACCAGGCTTCACATTCACAGCTTCACACAATGGCCTATCAGGGTCTTCTTTATTCAGGGACACCCCTGCTGCACTCTGCCTGGCCTTGGCGGCTCTCTGAAACCTCGGAGGAAGAACTGATGACCCCTTCACTCTTGCATCTTTCATGCCTCTAAAGCTAGCACCATGTGAATGAAACTGCCTAGTTTGGCTGCAAGTTTGTGATGGACCCTTTCCTACTTCAACCACATTCACAAATTTTCTCTGCCCTTTCAGTATTTTCCTTTCAAAAGTTGGAGGCTTAACTGGGTGTGGTCTTGCCTTGAAGGTACTGTTTCTGTTGTTTACTTGTAAATCTCGAGGCCTCTCCTTAATCGCTTTAATCTCACCTTTTTCCATTGTTTATTTGTAAATAGCTAGGCCTCTCCTTAATCACTTTAATCTCCTTATCAAAGGGATCCTCTCCTTCACATGCCTTGGCCCCACCTTTAATCTTCCTAGTACACTTTTCAGATCCAACCTGTACATTCTGCATTTCTTTCTGCCCCATCTGCTCTTTTTCACTGTAGATATGCATAATATTCACCATTAATAGCCACACCACCATTTCTACATTAGGCTGTCTTGAAATATCCTCTGCCAGAGACATTAGTCCATTGCTTTTCAACTTAGCATCAAGCAAGCCTTTGGACTGTGGGCAAACTGTGGCCAGACACTTTACCAAAATATCCCAGTTTCTGCCTTAGTCTTTGTTTTCCTCTGGAACTACATTTTTTTGCATCAATGCTCTCTTCCAGGCTTCTACTAGAATGGCCCATTAAGCTCTGCTTGCAGTAGTCAACAACTTTTCTAGCCCAAAGTTCCAAAGTCTTCCACATTTCTCCAAACACTGACATGGTCAGGTTCTTCACAGCAAACAGCACACTCTCTGGTACCAAATAATTGTATTAGTCACTTTTCTATTGGTGTGATAAAACCACCATGACCAAGGGAACTTATAAAAGGAAGAGTTTATTTGAGCTTATGATTGATGGTTCCAGAGTCCATTGTGGTGGAGGCATGGTGGCTGGAGCTGGAACAGAAAACTGAGGTTCACATCTCACAATGAGCACAGGATGTAAAAAAAAATAGCACTCTGTCATTTTAAAATAATTTTTTCTTATCTGATTGGGTAATTTAAAAAATGTAAAAGTTTGCAAATTCTTTCTTCTAGTAGTTTCTTTTGCTACTAGGGTTCTGCTTCAAACTTTTTAATTCATTCATAGTATTCTTCAGCTCCAGAATTTGTGTTTACTTCCTTAATATAATTTCTATCACTTTGTAGAATTTCTAACTTTGTTTGTATCTTGCTTTCCTGATCTTGAGTTGTCTTTGTTCTTTGTGTCTCATTGAGCTCCTTAAAATTGATGCTTTGAATTTATTTCTATAAATTCTTGTGTGCTTCATTCTTGTGCTGGATAGCTTTAGTGTCAACTTGACACACCTGGGTTGAGGGAGCCTCAATTGGGGAATTTGCTCCATTGGATTGGCCTGTGGCCACATCTGTGGTGTATTGTCTTGATTGTTGAGCAGTGACAGTATAAGAAGGCAGGCTGGGCATGAGCCAGAGAGCAAGCCAGGAGCAACCCAGTGGACAGCATTCCTCCATGGCATGTGCTTCAGCTCCTGCCTCCAGGTTCCTGCCCTGAGTTCTTACCTTGGGCTCCCTGAGTGATCAACTGTGACCCAGGAGATGTAAGCTGAATAAACCCTTTCCTCCCCAAGTTGGTGTCGGTCAGAGTGTTTTGTCACAGCAATGGAAAGACAAACTACGACAGAAATTGGTACCAGAAGAGTGGGGTATTGCTGTGACAGACCTGACCTTGGTGTTTTGGGGAAGGATTGTGGAGGCATTTGGAACTTTGGGCTGGGAAGATCATTGAATGCTTAAAGATCATTGCTGTGGAGCTTGGAGCAGTTCTGCTGAAGGAGTTGTAGAAGATGGAGGCCTGGCTTGTGAAGTTTCAAAGGGAAGCAGAAATCATCAGGACTGTGTAAACTGTGGGTTCTGGTCAGCTGGGGCTGGAGAATCAGCTGTAAGTAACAAGAGACCAGAACCTGAAGTGAAACTTTTGTGGTACTGGGGCAATTGATGCTGGTTAGCTGGGGCTGAAAAATCAGCTGTAAGTAACAAGAGACCAGCATCACTGAGGTGAAATCTTCTGGGGAGAATATCTTCAAGGTCAGCACACAGAAGCTGTGACCCAGAAAGGGCCTGAGCCTCCATCTCGAGCCGGAAGCCGGACTTGGTAACATGTAAGAGTCTCCTATATGGTTCTGGTGTTGAAATTTGAGGGGGTCACAGAGAGCAGCCGAGGCTTGGCACTGTGAGAGGTCAGGAAAGACCATTGGTGGAAGTGCACCTCGGTTGCTGTGAAGACCCCAGGATTGCAGGGGTCATGGAGAGAAGCTGAGGCTTGGCACCAGGAGAGGTCAGAAGAGGCCATTGGTGAAGGTGCTGCCTCAGTTTCAGTAGCGACCCCAGCTTTTTGGAGATGCCGGTACCCTGGGACGACCACCAAGAGCAGCGGTAGGTGTAGAATGGAGTTGGCCTGGGCCTGCGAGATGAGTGTGCCACGGATGGCAGAGTCGGAGAGAGGGAGCTGCCGAGACCCTTTGGAGCCCAGAAGATCGTGAGTGGATCCCAGGTGTCCAGCCTTGAGCTACTTGCTGGACTTAGGTTTTGTTTGAGAGTGCCTGATTCTTCCCTTTGAAATAAGACAGTACTTGTTTTGGATTTTGCAGCAGCCCACAGTTAGGAGACTTTTAATAGACTGGACTTTTAAGTGTTTGGACATTTTAAGGACTGTGAGGCTTTTGAGGTTGTACTGTCTTAGGTTGTGATTCATGTTAACATCATATTTTGGGGATAAGAACTGGACAGGTGGTGGTTTAATAGTGATGTGTTTTGTGTGTCAAGTTGACAAGGGGTCAATTGTGCTGGATAGCTTTAGTGTCAACTTGACACACCTGGGTTGAGGGAGCCTCAATTGGGGAATTTGCTCCATTGGATTGGCCTGTGGCCACATCTGTGGTGTATTGTCTTGATTGTTGAGCAGTGACAGTATAAGAAGGCAGGCTGGGCATGAGCCAGAGAGCAAGCCAGGAGCAACCCAGTGGACAGCATTCCTCCATGGCATGTGCTTCAGCTCCTGCCTCCAGGTTCCTGCCCTGAGTTCTTACCTTGGGCTCCCTGAGTGATCAACTGTGACCCAGGAGATGTAAGCTGAATAAACCCTTTCCTCCCCAAGTTGGTGTCGGTCAGAGTGTTTTGTCACAGCAATGGAAAGACAAACTACGACAATTCTTTAAAGAGGGTTCCTATGTAAATATTATTTCTGTGTGCTTGCTTGGTTATGCCATGTCTCCTCTGCTTCTTGTGATATTAAGTTGATGCCTACTTTTGGTAGAATATTTGCCTGGCCTATGGTCTATGGTTTAGCTTCAGTGGTAAATGAATTTCATTTGTGTATTAGTGTGAAGGCAGCTGTTGGGTAGGTTGAAGTGGTTCTGTTTCTAAGTGGTGTGCATGCAGAGGTGCAGCCTCTATGCTGCTCTGTCAGTGAAGCCATGGTGATGTGCACTTGTGGCAGTGGCAGCAGGAGTAGGGGATGTTGGATTCCTTGATGGTGAAGGCTATTGCAATCAATTTTTCTCCATCTTCCTGCCTGTTAAGTCCTGGCTGAGGGAATACCTTCTGTTCCTATGATAGGTGTGATCTCCATCAATTTGATGCAATGTATAGAGTTCTAGTGTACAGATATGGAGTGGATGTAGAGTTAGAACCTTGGGGTCAGCATTCTCTATTTCAGAACCTGGGGGCTTAGAGTGTGATACATTTACTGAGCCATAACATACATAGATTACCCACAGACTCAGTATTTAAGATTAAGGCTACACTGTAATGGTTTCTATGGAGCTCTACCTGGAGTAGAGCAAGTGGCTTTGGCTTCGGTTCTAGGGATTAAAACATGGTATTCGTTTGGTTCTGGAATGGAATATCATCCTTACTGGATGGTTTATCCCTTTTACTGCTTGATCTCTGGGCATGTAGTGTACCAGCAAAGGGTTCTGGCATTGGTATACCACAGTTATGATTCAGGTCCCACGTGGTAGGGCACAGAGCAGAGGCGGCTCTGGCCACTGCCATCTGCCTCATTCTCTTTTGATTTCTAGTATTCCCCAATATAGTCATCACTTCTTAATTTTTCTTTTCTTTAAATTTCCATAAATCTAAAATAAAAACATCATAAGGTAATTATTTATTATTTTTCTCTTGCAGAACATATAAGCTTTGTTCCACAACTGGTTCTTTCAAGGATGGAGCTATTTTATCTTCACATACTTCTAAGTGTCTATCAGGGGAGCTTTCATGGGAGTTGAAAGCTGCAGATGTAGTGCTGAGTAGCTGGTTACATCTAACATAGATGTGCTTGTTCTGACTAGAGGGCTTTGCCTTTTCTCTCCTTTTTACTCTTTCTTCACCTTTCCAATTGGCATGTTTCAGTCCAATGACCAATGGAAAGCGTATCTCCCTAGATTTTAGAAATGAGTTCCTTATCTAGAATTTATTTCATTATTTAAACATTTGCTTACCCACTATTTGTTAATTTCTATGGAACAAAAGAGATTGGAATGTTGTTTTGGTAAGGTTTGCAGTATAATGATATAGGCTCATTAAAAAGATACAGGTTGTGTCAGGTGTGGTGGTACATTCCTTTAAATTATTTATTTTATTTATAATTTTTATTTTATGTGTATGAGGATACTGCCTGCATGTGTGTTAAATGTGCATGCATTGTGTAATGACTATAGTGGTCAGAAGAGGTCATAGGATTCCCTGGAACTGTAGTTACCAATGGTTGTTAGACACCATGTGGGTACTGGGAATTGAACCTTCACCCTCTGCAAAAGAAGTCAGTGTTCTTAATCACTGAGCAATCTCTCCAGCTCCCTAGCACAGGTTTTGTTTTTAATTTCTTTTTTATTTTTTTATTTTTTTTATTGATGCTTTGTGTATTTCATACATCATTTTCCAATTCAGTTCAGGCATATTTCCCTTTCCCTTACCCCCCATCCCACGTCACCCCATCCCAGATAATGCATTCTGCCATACTGTCCTGCATCTTTTTTTTTCATTTTTTAGCAATAAGTGATAATTTATGAGTACAAGCATCCTTAATGTAAAACCAATTTGCAAACAGTTGTGCCCAAACCCAACACAGCCCCTTGGTCCGACCATCCAGCGGGGGGGGGGGCGCTTGTATGTTCAATCAAGTTGATCAAATGAGTGTCCAGGCTATATTGCTGTAGTTTTGCCATTCACCCCAATCACAGCCCTTACATTCTACCATGCCCCCTCTTCTGCAGATTGTTCCCTAGGCTTAGAAAAGGGGCACAGGTGGGTGAGAAGCAAAACAGTCTACTTTCTCTGGAGCTGTTGTCTTGGACTCTGGTCAATTCTGGCTGTTTCCTTTCATGGGCTGACAGTTTGTCCAGGAATAACCTTTCGATCCTACTAATGAAGCACAAGCAATTAGATATATAGGTATTTAAACACTACTAATTGTTATTGTAGGTTACTTTGGTATAGACACAGAGGTTTGGATGATATGTTAATCCATGAATTACATTTTTTTTCTGTTAAATATGACAGGGTCTTACTGTGGCTTATAACATCTCCTAACCATTAGAGGATGTAAGCTTGTGGCATCAGCCATGGGTTATTCCTTAATCTCTTATAAAACCAGTAAAACTGCCTTCTTTAATTGACTAATAGACATAGGAACTGTGAAAAGGATTATTCTCTATTCAGAACCAAATATAATACTAAAGTCTCCTTAAGCTATGCACTTAAGCAAAATATATTAATACAGGAGCTCTGACATCAGTAATAGATTATTCTACCAAGGAGATGTTGGCCAGGGGATCCAAGTCCCCACAAAAGGTAAAGGCTCCTTGCCTCTAAACTGGGATACCTGCAAGAAGAGAGGCGATAAGGCCCTGCTGTCAAAGACCTGATGTTAACATGGGAAAGATGTATTGAGACCACACATGCAAGTATACATATGGTCTCTGGAATACCAGAGAGTGTTACCAAAGGCCACTAAACCAATAAAGCAAATATGGGTCTCCTTGAGTCAAGCAAGACTCCTCCGTCAGCACCAGCTACACTTCACTTACCTGGAAATACTGTGCAGCAGAGGCAGCCATATGCCTGCATATCCGAAATCTAATTGGCTATTGGCTCTCTCCTTGGAGGAATAACCCATGGCTGATGCCACAAGCTTACATCCTCTAATGGTTATCACATATTTTTTTAATACCAGCACTTAGGAGGCAGAGGCAGATGGATCAGTCCAGCCAGGTCTACTTAGTGATTTCCAGGCTAGCTAGGGCTACTGGGAGATACTCTCTCAAAAAGACTAAAACAAAAGGAAAGAACCAACCAACCAAACAAAAGATCTACATTGTAATAATTTTTATTTATTTATTTTTAAATTTTATTTATTTTTGTATGTGTATAAATGTACTGTCTGCATGCAAGTTTGTGCACCCGTGTCGTGCAATGCCGCAGAGGTCAGAAGAGGGCGTTGGATTCCCCTGGAACTGGAGTTCTCCTGGAATTGGAGTTTCAGATGGTTCTCGGCCACCATGTGGGTGCTGGGGATTGAACCCGGGTCCTCTGTAAGAGCGGACGGCGCTCTTAACCACTAGGACATCTCTCCAGCCCCTACATTGTAATAATTTTTAAACTGACACTTTATGAATTTCGTACATCGTGAATGTTCTTAGATCAGCACTTCTACCAAAACCCCCTTAGTATACCCCATCCAGTTTTATTTACTCTCATATATATATATATGTGTGTATGTGTGTGTGTATGTGTGTGTGTGTGTGTGTGTGCATATTACAGCCCATAGAGTCAAATTTGTGTTCCCAAGAGCCCTTCAGTGTGAGTTCAGTCCATCAAGAGTCTCATCCTTAAATAAGACTGAATCTCTCCTTCCCAGCAGTCTTGGGATCTCATTAATTCTTTGGGAGGGGTTGAGGATTCTTGCCTACTTTCCTCTGTCTATGCTGGGACTTTTGTCTGGCTTGAGCTTTTGTGGAAGTTGTGCATGCTGTCACCATTGCTGAGTTCATATGAGTAACAGTCTAGCTATCTGGAAAAGCCTCTTCTTCCTTGAGGTCATCCACCTCCTCTGCCTCTTTCAATCTTTCTTACCCCTCTTCCCAATGATCTCCAAGCCCTGAAAGGCAGAAGTTTGATATAGGTATCCTATTCAGGGATAAGTACTCTGCAGCTCCTTGTTCTCTGAATGTTGGCCAGTTGTAGGTCTCTAGCTTAATCACCATCGCTTTATAAGGAAGCTTCTCTGCTCAGAGTTGAGTGATGCATTAATCTATTGGTATAATGATACATCATTAGGAGTTAGTTCAATATTTTATAATTTAGCAGAATAATAACATTAGACTTTCCCCTGTGGCCTTTGGCCTGTTTGGCCTCAGCTTCCTAGGTGTGACTTCTATGGGTTCCGTCATAGGAAATATACCTTACATCCAATTAGAAAGTAGTTGGTTACTCTCATGACATTCATGTCAGTCTTGCAGCATGGGGCATATCTTGCCAGGCCAGTTGTTGTAGGTCATAGGATTCACAGCTGGGAATTTTCTCTTCAGGTAGCAAGCATAGCACCTTCCAGCTTTGCAAAAGCTAGCCAGTGGAGATCAGGCTCTATAGTCAGCACCAGCTTGATCACTTCTTGTTTGTTCTATGGTTCACGTATGTGCTGTCTTCAGCAGTAGGGTCTTACCATCAAGTTCTGGTGGGTAACCGAGAGTAGGGGTAATGGGCAGGATTGTTTCAGGATCCATGGGATCCCTCGTCTACAGCTTCAAAACAGGGAGTACATTCCTGGAATTCAGCCTTTACTTTGGTAACCTGTGGTGCCTAGTAGAGACATTGTCCCCCTGGTACAAGGTAACTCCTTTTTAATTTCTTTTTATGCTTCATATGTATATACTTTAAGAAGCATCTATGTGTAGGTTTCCATATGCCTGCTTTAAAGACCTGTGGTGTTAGTTATCCCTCTGCATACTCCTCCCCTGCCCAGCCTTCCCATTCCCCATCCCATTTAACCCTCTTTGTCTATATTCCCCTTTTCTCCTTTATATCACTGAATTTTATCTCCTATACTGATATGATTTCCTTACCCCTGTCTTGCACAAAAAAAATCTTAGATGCTGTTTATTTTCCATAGAACGGTTGGTAAGGGGGCTTTTTAAAGATAAAATTTTGTAAAGTATGACCCAGCTTTAATTTATAGGCTCGTTTCTTCTGTCCTTCCCTCTTTTCCCTGGTGCAGACTGAATTTACAGTCATTTCTCAAAACCATCTGCAATTGTTCTTTCCAGATTTGGACCTGATCTCCCCTTTTGCCTTGCAGTGATCACCCTGCTCCACCCACCTTACCTGAGAGACATCAAAGATTCATTCATGTCAAATACCATGTGGGCTTCATGCCACCTCTCTACATATAAGCAGCTCAAAGTGAGCCCCTTTTCCTCTCTGCTTGCATGTCTTTACATCAACTTCACAGCAGCTGTTTAGGGTACAGAAACTTTTCTTTGAACAGTCTTGAAAACCTGGAATGCAAGAATGCCACCTGTAACCGTCAGGCTGCAGGAAGAAACAGATGGTATATGTGGATGAGGATCATTTGATGAGAGTTTATTTATAGAAGGACCAAGTGTAATGCTTTTAGAAAGAACCGCAAGAGATACTGAGGGACATAAGGCCAAAGAGAGGCACTTTTCCAGTTTTTATGGGGTTGGGCTGAGGAGAGACAAACAATCCCGTAACCAAAAATGGAAGGCTGAGAAGTCAGGCAGACTTGAGAGGTCCAGCGATTGACTGAGGGATGCATTCTCCTTGAGAGGCCTCACAGAGAGCAAACTGCGTATCCTAGTTCCTTTCCCTGTTTCAGTGATAAAATACTCTGACAAAACAACTTCACGTAGGAAGATTTATTTTGTTTACAGTCCATCATGGTGAGGAAGTTAAAGCAACAGAAACTTGAGGTAACTGGGCACACTGAATCTACAGTTAAGAATCTACAGTCAGCCGGGCGTGGTGGCGCACACCTTTAATCCTAGCATATGGGAGGCAGAGGCAGGTAGATCTTTGTGAGTTCAAGACCAGCCTGGTCTACAGAGTGAGTCCCAGGACACCTGGAGCTACAGGGAGACCCTGTCTCAAAAAGACCGAAAAAAAAAAAAAAAAAGAATCTATAGTCACTTTCTCCTTTTTAGAACAGTCGGTGATCCTAATGCAAGGGATGGTGCCACTCAAAGTGGGTGTGTGTCCTCCTTAAGTGACCAAAACAAGACCATCCAGTACACATATGGCCAGAAGCTCTCTGGTCTCCTTTTGGAATTCCTGCTGGACAGAACCAGGTGGAGAACAGAGCACTGGATTCCACTGATAGGATAGAAGTATGCTAGTCCTCCAGCCAAGCAGAGGAAAGGAAGTATTTCTGTAGTAGAAAAAAGAAGCGAAAGATTCCATGTGGTGCAGCACTGAGCTCCCCTTCAAAATTCTTCAGATTCATGACCTCTTCTTTAATTGTTATTGTCACACACACACACACACACACACACACACACACACACACACACATTCTCCTAAGTCTATTTACTGTTGCTCTTCTATACATATGTTTAGGCTGACTACCTGGGATTTGATAACCTATCAGAGCACTCATCCCTTGGAGTCCACCTATCCTCCCTTGTGGAGGGTACTATAGGATGGCACATTATGGTGTTATTTGAATAGAAAGGCAGCCTGACTCTTCGCATGTATTTTAGCTAGTCAGGAACCCAAACTGCTCTAAAAACATGTTCCTTCAGATTATTCTTAGAACTCTGCAGTTGAACAAGGGCTTTCTCTTTCTTTTCTTTTTTTTTTTTAATTTAATTTTTATTGATGGTTTGTGCATTTCGTACATCATTTTCCAATTCAGATCAGGCATATTTCCCTTTCCCTTCCCCCCCACCCCTACCCCATCCCCGATCATGTATTCTGCCATAACTGTCCTGCATCTTTTTGGTTTTTTTCTTTCATTTTTTAGCTATAAGTGATAATCCATGAGTATAAGCATCCTTCGTGCAAAACCAATCAACAGACTGTGTGTGAACAAGGGCTTTCTCTTTTATTGAAACAGTATATCCAGTATGAAATGAGGAAGGAAAAAATGACCCTTATCAGATACAGGATTATGAACCCTATTGACCTAGAATAGCACACATGCCCCCTCAAACAAATGCTATCAATTTAATCTGATCCATTGTTTGCAACATTAATGAGATAATTATCTCTTAGATTTCAATGAGGTAAGCACTGTTTGCAGCTCTTAATATGTAAAACATGCACACACATTTCTATACACTTCTTGGTCAAGGGCAAGGAAATGTCAAGCTATATGCCCAGGTCCTAAAAGGAGCCCAAGGCTATGACCTCCTAGGCCTTATAAACAAACTTAAATAAGATTCACTCTTTGGCTGCAAGGGTAAGTGAAAGTCATTCATCCAGAGCATGTCCATATAGTAAACATCTTTCCCTCTCTCAGCAGTCGTTAGTTGCCTGTAGCCCCTCATGTAGGGATGGGACCTTGTGATATTTCCACTATCCACTTTGCTATGTCAACTGGTGTAGTCATCATGCAGGTTTTTTTTTTTTAATTTTTTAAATTAATTTTATTTATTTCTGTATGTGTATGAATGTACTGTCTGCATGCAGGTTTGTGCACCCGTGTCGTGCAATGCCGCGGAGGTCAGAAGCGGGTCTCAGATTCCCCTGGAACTGGAGTTCTCCTGGAATTGGAGTTTCAGACGGTTCTCAGCCGCCATGTGGGTGCTGGGGATCGAACCCGGGTCCTCTGTAAGAGCGGTCGGCGCTCTTAACCGCTAGGCCATCTCTCCAGCCCTCATCATGCAGGTTTTATGGAGGCAAGCATATTCTGGAGATTTCATAGTGCAGCATTCCTGTGATGTTTAGAAGACACGTTAAACATTTTTATAACTTTTGTACTGGACTTCAAGTTCAGCCAGTTACCTTATGCATGTACAGCATTAGCGCTCTGACTTTAATCACTGGGAAATGGGGGCAATAGTAGATATATTCTTTTTTTGAATGAAAGAAGCTTTACTGTCATTGCTTGTAAACATGGCCACGTGACCAGTCATGGAGTGCAGCGGAGTGACTGTCACTCTGTGGTAGTCTGGCTCCTACCTCAGTGCCCCAACCACATTATCATTTTGTAGTAAATACAGAAGTTTGATGTTACCCTGCCCCAGTGGACTAAAAAATAAAACACTTCATGTTAACACATGCGAGTAGTCAAAGTATCTTTAAAAAAAAAAGTTCCCGGGGGTGTGATTCCACACCCTAATCAGAAAATTAGTATCGAGTACAGATTTTTGTCACGTATAATTGTGAGCTGATGTTGAGCTTCCTTTATTTGAAGCCTTTAGAGCAGATTAAATTTACATTAAATTAGGCCTTTCTTCTCCCTTGTTGCTGGTTGAATGTAAATCTTTAAACAACAGCCCATCAACCCCACCTCTCTGGCTGCTGGGAAATGTGTCTGTTCTCCCAGAGCAGTGACCAGCAGTTGATTTTTCTGAGCCTCCCAATTTTTCCACTGATGAAAATTTAAGTAGCTTAAATCTTTCCTACAAATTACCAGGTCATTTAAAAATAAATTGAGCTCATTTTAATCTAATTCCTAATGCACAACGGCCTGGGGAGTTATTTTCAGCTCCGTTTGTTGCAGTTTGCAATTATCATGCTCCTTTTAAAGAAAAGAAAAGTAACCAGACTATATTTTATGTGAATTGCCAATGATCTTCAGAGCAACTCATATTTAAGTTGAGTAATGGGAGAAATGAAAGACAGAATGGGTAATGAGGCAGACATGAGAAGACCCAGCAGAAAACAGAGATAAGCAGTAAAGGGACAGAGTCTGGGTGCTAATATTTTACCTTGCTTTAAGGTAAAGAGACTGTAGATCTGTAAATAATGTAAATAATTGAAAGGACTTGATAATTTTCTAAGCCTGCTGAGACTTTGATTCTATGCATCTAAAAGTGCCAACAGAATGTTTTAGTTTCTTCTTTTATTTTATTTTAAGAGGACAGGACTTGTATCCTTCATTTCTGAGATGAATAGTGTAATTCAGCCATTGATTAAACTAGAGGGAATTGCTGTGACTCACCAGCCCCAGATTACAAATTCAGAATTGATTTCTTACTCTTCCGTATTCTGTACATTATAACAGTGTGGGAATTACAGGAATCATTTTCCCTGCTCAAATGGAAATTCTGTTTCCAATAGCCTTCACAGTGTTGTTAGATTCATGGGCGTGGGAGCACCTGCAAGGTATAAATCAAAGATTGTGAAAACTCAAAGGAAGGAAAGATGATGTTTGGTTTGGAAGAGGAGGGGGAGAACTCCAAGAAGTCTTCATGAAGAGAAGATGTTTGACAGAATGTTACTCAGCTTTCTCTTACTGTAGCAAATATCTCTGATAAATCAAAGCATGGAGAAAACATATATTTGGGATTACAGTTTTAGACTTTGCTTATAGCACCTTGGTTGGAAGGGGTAGAACATTATAGCAGGAATGCTTGCCTGAGTGAAGATTTAAAATTTTTTTTTATTAATTTTATTTATTTCTGTATGTGTACGAATGTACTGTCTGCATGCGAGTCTGTGCACCCGTGTCGTGCAATGCCGCGGAGGTCAGAAGTGGGTGTTGGATTCCCCTGGAGCTGGAGCTCTCCTGGAATTGGAGTTTCAGACGGCTCTCGGCCGCCATGTGGGTGCTGGGGATCGAACCCGGGTCCTCTGCAAGAGCGGTCGGCGCTCTTAACTGCTAGGCCATCTCTCCAGCCCCTGAGTGAAGATTTTAACTCTATGGCTCAAGAGACCAGAGTCCTCCCCTTTATTTGTATGCTCTCCATGATCTAAGTACCTACTACCAGGCCGTGCATTTCCCTACTGTCAACCGGAGAATGAAGTTTTTAATGAAGAAGCCATTGGGGAAAATTACAGGCTAAACATTAGCAGACAGCAAGGTTGATCAAACTTAACAAGGTAGACATGGGGTGCAGGAGACATTTGAAGTGAGTCTTAGTTGGGGAAGGTGAATGTTACCATTATAATTTGACAGGAAACTTAGCCCAGGGCTAATGGGCAGCATCATGATGAAGCAGGTGGGCCAGATGGCCGAATGCTTGACCAAAGTGTTTGAATTTTCTCCTGTGGGCAGTGAAGACAAGCTTAGGAATCACTTTTATTCTTTCAACCCTTTCTAAACAAGTATCATTCTGTTGTTTTGGCATTTTGGAATTTTAATGGAGGCTTTTAATTTCCCTCTCCCCCCAATTTAGAATGAACAGAAGGAGCCGTACTTCTAAAATAATATTGACATATGAGCTAGCATTCTACAAACATAAAAGCGGATAATTAGCAAACATATGTTTGATTCAAATTTAAGTTAAAAACAGATGTATTTAAATGTGGATACCTTACCCTTTGCATGGCAAATAGCTAATGAATTAATCTGACAATGCCATCCTTTATAAATTTAATATAATTATTCCTGTACACCTGAGATAAAGATGAAGATGGAGATCATAATGTTATACATCACCAACATTTCCAATCACAGTCTCAGTATATGTAACAACTATGCACTAATTACAATACCAGGAGCTAGGGACTGTCACTGTCCCTATTGAACATGTGAAGGGTCTGAAGCTCAGAGAGAATGAATTGTGTACAAACAGCTTGTGCATGACAGAGTGGGGATGCCAACCTAGTATTTGGGCTCCAGAGTCCTTGCTTCTAAGTGCTTTTCTGGGTTTTGCCTCCTATTGTAGTGGTGATTGTAATCCAGGCCATGGAAACACACCAAGACCTAAGAAGTAACATGACTTATATAAGGGGTCAGAGAGATAGCTCAGTGGTTAAGAACAATGGTTGCTCTTTCAGAGGACATGGGTTCAATTCCCAGCACCAACATGTCAACTAACCACCATCTATAACTTGAGTTCCGGGGGACACAATGCCCTCTTCTGACCCAACTCCCTCTTCTGACCTCCATAGGTATTGCTTGACATGGGTGCACTTTCATAAGTTCATGCAATACAGTCATACTCACAAAATAAAAATGATGAATTAAAAATGACTTACAGTAAGTCTTCTAGGGATAGCCAGCAGTAATATTCCCAAATGTCCTTTTAAGTAGGGCATAGAAAGGAATGGCTATTCCTATGCCTTGCAGCAACTATATAGTTGGGGTTTTTTTTTTTTTTTTCTTTTTTGTCTTTTTGAGACAGGGTCTCCCTTTAGTCCCAGCTAGCCTGGAGCTTATTCTGTAGACCAGACTGGCCTTGAACTCACAGAATAACTATTAGCCCATTGGAGATTTGGTTACAGCTAGATTAGGTGGCTGTTTTACAGAATGGGTACATGGAGAGAGATGTTGGTGTATGGGAATTAATACTGCACACCAAGTTGGACAAGCTCCTTTAACGAGAACAGGAGAAAGACTTTCAAAATCCTATCCAGGCTTGAAGTAAATAATTCCTCTTCATACTCTTTATTATAGACCAAGTAAAATCCCTGCAAGGATTTTCCAGAACAAATTGCTACTTGTCTTTTGTTTTCTATTTCTTCCTTCCCCTTTTGCTTGGATGGGGAGATATGGGACAGTCTGTTGTGCCCGTGCATTCTAAGAAGCTAAGAGATATCCCTGCCTTCTTCCACTAGAGCAATAGCTTCTCTCCAGTTCTGACCATCTGTAGTCACTGCCACACATCCCTTGGGGGAGTATATCATCTACAGCTGAAACACCTCTTTTTTCCTCTACCAGAGTGAGTTATCACTTTTGAAGCATTCCTTTTAATTCAATCCAGTTGAGTATAAGTTAAAACACCAGTTAGGATGCAGGCTTGGCAATTTCCAGAGCACAGTTTTCCCCTCTCTCCCACTCTGCAGCTGCTCCACTCTGTAGATTCTACCCCTACTCTGTAAGATTCTATGAACCTGTCTGGCAGGGTAGGTATAGAGAAGTCCTTCTTTAAAGGACTTTGCAACTGTAAACATTTTGAGGGCAGTTTTCCAGCTGTGCTTTGTTATGGGCAAGAGACACATGCTTGCCCAAGTTTTCTAAAATCTGTCTTCTGTTCAATTTAACAATCATGCAGGAACCTGTCAGGAGGCCTGGAGATACAAAGTATTGAAGCCCAGAATAATATTGTAAGGATTGTTGTCTTACTCTAAACCCAAGTTTGAGACATCCAACAGAATTCACATTTATTATATTTTCAACACACTTTCATCTATTTTCTCTACTATTTCAGAAAACTCATGTTACCACACTAGAGTATGAATCCATGAATAGCAAGGATTTCTACAGCAGACACATATTTTCAAAATATTTTTTGGATCTATGGGCTTAATCATAAACACTGATCATTCAGTTTTTTAGCAAAATGAGCTCGAGGTGGGTGGGAAAGGAAAACTATCAGTGAAAATTGTCATGAAATTTTGCCTCAATTTTATGTTCAACTCAGTATAAGGTCAGAAGTACCTTGCTGTACTGAGCCAAGCAAGGTTTTCAAACTTAGAAAACATGAGACTGTGTCTTCTTCCCCTTCTAGATCTAATGATTTCAGCTGAAATTTGGGCTGCCAGTTTGGTACTTCTGTTAATTATCGATCTTGGTTGGCAAAAATGGGGTTATTTCTGCATCAAAAGAGCTGCTTGAATGAGGGGGTTGTCTGAAGAGTGCTGTTTTGTGAAGTAAGGATTTCATACTACAGAATGATTTTTTTTTTTGTCTTTTCAAGACAGGGTCTCCCTGTAGTCCCAGCTGTCCTGGAACTCACTCTGTAGACCAGGCTGGCCTTGAACTCACAAAGATCCGCCTGCCTCTGCCTCCCTACAGAATGATTTTAAACTGATGGTTCTTATGACAACACTAGGTCCTAGTAGATATAAAAAGGATGTGTAGAAGCTGAAGACTAGAACAGATTGCCAAGGTGGGCTACATAGGTGCTACCTGTTGGGGATGAAGTGGATACTGTAGTATGGATCTAATGCCCAGTGGTCAGTTCTTATGTATTCTGGCAAGCAAGATAAACAACTGGCTCAGCAATTTATGAACTGTGAAACACTGGGCAGCTCAATTTTTCTGCGCCTCACTTTTCCTCCCTTCCTTCCTTCCTTCCTTCCTTCCTTCCTTCCTTCCTTCCTTCCTTCCTTCCTATTTCCCTCCTTCCTCCTTTCTCTTCTTTCTAACATGGAGGTATTAATTGTGCATATTAATGGGAATCAGGGTTATAGTTCCATGTGTGCATTCAGCATATACTGATTAAAACCCATCCTGACACACTTCCTTATCTCTAGTAATACCTCACCTACTTTCAGATCATATATTTTTTAGCTCCCATATCTATGAGAATATACACAGTGCTTGCCTTTCTGTGTCTAGTTTACTTCACTTAACATATTGTCCCCCAGTTCCATCTATTTTGCTGAAGATGGCAGAATTACATTTCTCTTTATGGCTGAATAGTACTCCATTGTGTAGGTATATATTATATATATATATAAATTATATATATATATATATAATGGAGTTTTATTCAGAGGTATATAGATGTAGATATTTTTAATATAATTATATATTATTATATTTTATATATATATATATATATTCTACATTTCAATTCACCCAATCATCTTTTGATGGCCACCTAGAATGACCCCATATCTTTTAAAAAACATTTTTATTGAAGTTTTGTGCATTACATACAGTTCTTATTCCAGTTTAGACTCATTCTTTCTTCTATGTCCCTGACCCCAGCCAAGCTCATGCATTCTGCCATATATGTCTTGCATCTTTTTTTCAGTCTTTTTTGGAGTTTTTCTTTGCAGAGGTTTACTGTTTTAGGCAGAAGTTCACTTTTCCTGTCAGTTCTTTGACCCAGGCCTTTTTCAATTGTTGTTCCCTCCAATTTGTATTGCTCTAATATACATACATATATATATATATATGTATATATGGGATATATACATATATATGGGATATATACATACATATATATATGTATGTATATATGTATATGTATATATGTATATATATACATATATACATATATACAGTTAGGATATGGGAGATATATATATATATATATATATATGATATGGGATATATGGTTCCCTACACGTATATATATGTATATATATATATATCCCATATCCTAACTAACTAACTAACTAACTGCTGTAATTGGGCCATAATAGGCATAGATGTGAAAATGTCTCTTTGAAATGTTGATTTAATTTACTCTGGGTATATATCTAGAAATGGGATTGCTAGATCACATTTTATATTTGTAGTAGCCTGTACACTGAGAATTATGCAGTGTACCTGTGCAGTGCTTGTCCCTCATCAACCTAATTTGCCCTAGGCAGGCGACCATACAAGCAGCTTCGTTGCAGACCTGGGCCAATCCCAAGGTGACACGATGACTGCACTGAGAGGAGAGCAGAATGGAACAGTACATAAACCCTTACCTTGCCCCCAATAAAGGAGTCTGTGGCAGCTCGCCTTCTGCCTGCATTCACCTGACTCTCAGGGTCTGCGTCTTGACTCTACGCCTCTCAACCCCTTTCATTCAAGGTCGGACCATGAAATACCCCGGCAGGCCTGGGGGATTGACAACAATATTTAACATATATTTTTTACTCTTTTGAGGAGATTATAATGGCTGTACTAACCACAAAACCCCAACAGTGTGTTAGGGATCCTTCTTCACCTCATCCTTGCCAGAATTTCTTATTTTTCTTTTGTTTTCTTTCTTGATTTTTTTTTTCAAAGTAGTCATTCTCACTGGAGTAAGATGGCATTGCATCATAGTTCTGATGAGCATTTTCCTCATATTTTATCCCTTATTAAGTCACTTTTATCCCTTATTAAGTCAAGACAGTACAGACCATACCATATGGGATGCTGTCAATGATTAATAGAACTACTGTAAGTAAAAGATACATATAGGTTGGTGTTGTTCCACTTTGAAGAATTTGTGGCTTAAATGATATCTTATGTCTGGAGGATTTATTATTCTGGTCTGTAAAGATGGGATCAATAAATCTAAAACAAACTCGCATTCCTTCTTTTTGAGAACGATAAAATTTTATGAAAGGGATGCTCTTTCTTTAGTAACTTTCTTTGGGATTTTTTCATAGCTCATTATAATTTACTATTTGATATCCCGGATCTTTTTTTTTTTCTAAGTCTATAGCTCAAAAAGCCAATACACAGAAAAAAATTTACCTATGCATATCTGTACATGAACTTCCTGTTTTCCAGTATGTGAGATTTTTTCCTATTACAACAGGAAAAAAAAAACCACTTAAGGTAATCTGAATTCATAAAAGAATTGTGAGTGAAGTTATTTTAGCTCCCTGGCCTGGCTGGGTCGAGGGCCACAAATATAGTCATTGATCACTGTCTCTGTCCATTTCTTGCCTCCTAGTCCCTTTGTGTTGATTTCTAGACAAAACTATCTCTCCTCTACATCCAACAGTACCGGAAAGCTGTGCCTTCCATGAGCTCTACAGGAAAATATTTCTTTAAAAGTGCTATTTTACAGGGTGTGGTGGTGCACGCCTTTAATCCTAGCACTTGGGAGGCAGAGGCAGGCAGATCTCTGTGAGTTCAATGCCAGCCTGGTCTACAGAGTGAGTTCCAGGACAGCTGTGGCTACAGGGAGACCCTGTCTCAAAAAGACAAAAAAAGTGCTATTTTGCCAAGTTAAGGAAGGAAAGACTCTGACTCAGTCTGTTTTGGTAAGAAGCCCTAGATGGTAGTTTTAGTAATTTCATCCATAGTTAATGAAGCCTGTGATTGGCTGGGCTTAAGTGACATCCCACTTCTGAGGCCAGAGTTGAGTCTGTTTAGTAGGAGATGTCAAATGAGGGCAGTTAGACAGCCTAGAGGGTAATCTACTATAATCATGGTGCTTAGCCAGGATCTCCACAGGTGGGCAGGGAAGGCTCTATAGTTGGCTATAGAAACCATAGCAACATTGTTCTTTTTTATTCTTCATGCTTTCGATCATTGTCAGTGAGGCAGGGAAGGATGCAATATCTTAAGAAATCCAGTGTGCTGTGAGTAGAGGAAGGCACACCAGACTGTTCTTTGAGCTGGGCCCTGAGGCTTGGATGTCTGGGAACATTTTGTGAACTCGCTCAAAGTGCTTGTAGGGCACTGTCATTTTCTTCTCCTCTTGCACCATATGCTGGCTATAGATTGTGGTTCCTGACACCTCTGGGTACTGTGAAGATCAACAAATTAATGTTCATATCTTTATAAGCATTATTATTGCCTTAATATCCTTATGTCTATGGGATTAGAAATTTCACATTCTAGAGGGGCGTGGTGGCACAAGTCTTTAATCCTAGCACTTGGGAGGTAGAGGCAGGTGGATCTCTGTGAGTTCAAGGCCAGCCTGGTCTACATAGCAAGCTACAGGCCAGCTAGGACTAAGGGGAGACCCTGTCTCAAAAATACCAAAAAAAAAAAACAAAAAAAGAAAGAAATTTCACATTCTTTCATGGCTGATTGTGAAACACAGTTGTCCCTGTTTCAATGTTAAGACACTAATGCCATCTCCTTCTTTCCTTGTTTTCTTTTCTTCTTTAAAAAATATTGTGGTAAGCCGGTCGTAGTGGTGCACGCCTTTAATCCTAGCACTTGGGAGGCAGAGGCAGGTGGATCTTTGTGAGTGCAAGACCAGCCTGGTCTACAGAGCGAATTCCAGGACAGCTGGGAGCTACAGGGAGACCTTGTCTCAAAAAGACCAAAAAAAAAAAAAAATATCGTGTGTAAAAACAAAACAAAACAAACCCCCAAAATATCATGTGTACTTTGGTGGTGTTAATGTTGGTAATATTACATTGCTTTGAACACAAGATTCAGGCCACTTAAAGCTCTCCCCAGTACCATTCTTTGTTCTGGATTTCAGATCCCCCAAGTCTGATGTATTATTTACTCAGTGACTTCTGCAGAACAAGATGCATTATTTACCAGCTTGTATGATTTCTGAAATTCCACAAGCTTTCTTGTAAATTTGTAAACAACACACTGGGCGAGACTGGATTGCTTAATATTGTCTGGACAGACAGCATGATTTATTGACTTCTTTATTCTCTGGATGATATCGTGTTTCCAATCTTTGCATATTGGTACAAGAGAAAATTTGGTACTTTGTATATTGATAGGGCCTATCAATTCCATCCTTACATAATGGAAAGAATTTATAGAACTAGTGATATTCAGCAGTAGTTATCTTAAACTAAGTCAATGACTGTGTGGTGTCTAAAATCTGTTGTCTTCTACCTAATTTCCAGAAAAGCATGCAAAGTAAACATTCAAGTGTTTATACACCACTGGAGGGCAGTAGGGTGATAAGTCCTGGAGCTAAGAGTTTGTGGACCCTTTTCTTTTTCATATCTCGTTTAAAAATATTGGTTCTTGACTTTCTTTATAAAGAAATTTTCAGTCTTTGTCACTAGGCTCTTATGGGTAAAGACAGACTGGTGTGTTCTTTCTCATGCTATTTCCAATAGCAGTTTAGTCTTTTCTAGATGGTGATGGACAGATAAATGGAGCGGGGGTCGGGAGTCAAGGTCTGTAGCATTTGCCAGTTTCTTTTGTGTAAACATTCTCACTGAAGCTCAATTTTAGATTCTGATTTGTCATCAGTAGAATGAATGTGGGGAAGCATGGTAGATCATCTGTTCCCCACAGACTGCCTCCAGCATGCACTCCCCGAAGCTGGTTTTGTTTTCAGATGTACATGTTTTTACTAGTTATGTCACAGATGATGGTTTTAGTCACTTCATCCAGAGTTAATGAGGACTGTGCTGGGCCAGACCTTAGTTTCATGTCACTTTTGAGGCCAGGGGTTGAGTCTGTAAGTAGAAGATGTCAGATGACATCTAATGTTGTTTTCAGATGCACATGTTTTAACTATTTCCGTAATATTCTAAAAACAAGAAAATATGTGTCTGATACTTTCTGTCTCTCAGAACCACATTCAGAATAATGAGAGTTTTAACTTTTTAAGTGAAGGTTTTATTTTTTTGTTAAATTAACATCTGCACTTAGCATATAAAACAATGGATTTTTACACATGTGCATCATTATACTTTGTTCTGATCTGCCCTCTCCACTGCTCTTCCTCATCCTTCTCCTCTCTACATTTTGTTTCCCCATACTGCCCCTTTCTCATGGCATGTGCATTCCATTACCTTCTCTCTTCCTTTAAGATCACCTCTTCCTTATCACAGTACCCTTTCTGGTTTAATGCCCCCTTCTAAAAACATGCACACATATATACACATCTCTGTTTAAGTTTAAATTTACATTACTCATATTAAAGCATGTAATATTGATTTTTTGTGGGCTTGTATTATTTTGCTTTAATATATGTGCAGAAAATGTACTGGTCATTAGTGAATATCAATTGAATTAGGAATTTTCAAGTAATTTTCAAAATTATAATGCAGAAAAATCTCAGATAAAGAGACTGAACATTACCAGTAACTCAAGTTCCTGTTGTTTCATCTTCCGTTCATTGACTCCCTGCTGTCCTGAGTTTGAACGCCATTGATTAGCTTCATCTGCTACTGAAACAGTTCATAGATAGATAATCATAAGGTATACAAGGGGACCCTTTATTCCTGGCACGTTTTGGCTGGTATCATGTTAATTTGTTGTGGTGGTTTGAATGAGAATGTCCCCCATAGGCTCCAAGTATTCAGACATTTTTGTCCCCAGTTGGTGGTGCTGTGTTGGGAGATCTTGGAAGGTGTGGCCATGCTGGAGGAAGTACGTCACTGGGGGCGGGCTTAGTGAGTTTAACAAGCCTTGCCAGTCTCCAGTCTCTCTGCTTCCTGTGCTCACTGGAAGATGTGAACCTAGGCTTTCTACTCCAGCTCCTGCCACCATGCCTTCCACCACAATGGACTCTAATTCCCTGGAACTGTCAATCGTAAGCTCAAATAAACTCTTCCTTTAATAAGTTCATTTGGTCATGGTGGTTTTTCATAGCAACAGAAAAGTGACTAATACATTTGTGTATTAGTTATTTTTCATCCCTATGACTTAAATGTCCAACAGAAACTAAAATGAAGAAGAATTTATTTTGGCTTCTAGATTTAAGGGCTTAGCCATCACAGTAGTGATGACATGGTCAAACACTGCAGATGTTTGCATTGGAAGCATCTAGTAGAGTCTTTTCACATCAGGGTAGACTAGAAGGGAAATAACTTAGAGGAAAGTAAAGACCTACTTCCTGAAGTTAGGTTCTAACTCCAGAAGCCTCTGGAATATCCCAAATTAACTTTACCAGGTGGGACCAAGTATAAAGATGCACTGATGAGGGACATTTCAGATTCAAAAACCTCAGTGACATGATTCATGAATTTGATCACAGGTGGCAGGTATTCAGTGTCCTTACTGTGCATAGTATTCTTTTGTATGAATAAGCTGTCATTTACTGTGCACTTTCCTATGGTTGGTATTTGAATTGTGTCTAGTTTGGGGTTGTGGCTGCTGTGTTCATTCACTATTGAGTCTTTGGGAGATAAAAGCACAAAGTTCAGTTTCTTGCATGTGCAGACTGTGAACTTGTAAGCCACAAGGCATGTTTGTGTTGCAGTGTTTTAGATCTTAAAGACATCAGGGTTGAGAGGAATCATAACAGGAGATGTAAGACCACAGTCAGAATG
Organism: Rhizomys pruinosus; assembly: GCA_009823505.1. NCBI lineage: Eukaryota > Metazoa > Chordata > Mammalia > Rodentia > Spalacidae > Rhizomys > Rhizomys pruinosus. Next base: position 2,166,876 of record VZQC01002447.1, on the reverse strand, counting down.
GGCTCAGGAGATGATGGCTAATGGGAAGTAGCTAGATCCACTTAAAATATTTGGAAAGAAAAATCCTTGGGTAGGACAGATCTGGGTGGATATAGCAGTGATTAATTGGTGCTTATCTGTGTCAGTAGAACATGTGTTTGTATAGATTATGAAGTGCCGGTATTTTGATTTTTAGGAGGTAAGTTATTAGAACCAGAGAAAGTATTCATTGTCTTAAGTGAATACATACCTGTTGCCTATGTTCCCAGCCACTGTGGTAGGTGCTGGTGATACTCTAGTGATTTAAACACAGTGATGTTCCACAGAAGAGCAGACTCTAGTCACAGAGAGGCAATCTGTGAAGCAATGGTTCACAAAACACACGTGGTCTTTTGATAAGTGCATTGTACATTGCTTGGGGAAGAACAGGGGACGTTCATGTCATAATTTAGGGAAGTCTTAGGGCAAGGAATGGCCTGGGGAAGAGCTGGGAGGAAAGAAGTATGAAGATAGACTTCCTTGGGGGAAAATAATGCCTGAGTTAAGACCTAAAGAGTGACTAGGATAGGATAAGGTAGAGGGCTCCAGGCTGTAGAAATGGATCAGAGGTTCAGGTAGTGAAGGTCTAAGAAATGACTTTCAAGATGCTTAGACATAGTGTAGACAAGACAGGCAAGGAAGGTAGCTAGAGGTGAGAGTGTAGTAGAAAGTAGATCTAGAAAAGGGAGTCTACCCTTTTACATTTACTCTGTGTGTGTGTGTGTGTGTGTGTGTGTGTGTGTGCATGTATCACAGTGTGTGTAGGTCAGAGTTGTTCTCTGACCTACACACACTGTGGTACATATGGATGTGGTCCCTCCATCATACAGATCCCAGGGATTGCACTCAGGTCATCAGGCCTGGTGCTACATTCCTTTACCTGGCATTATGAGAGCCAAACTTCAAGGAGGTTTCCAGGTCAGTTCCTGCTTCATTTCTCCAAGTCCTGTTTCTGAATTATGTCCTGTCTTGAGCAGTAGGGTCTTATTTTCCAGTTTGTGGAGATAATAAAGAATTTGACAATATCCTGTGTTATTTTGGGAGTCTCTTGGATCACTCTCACCAACCACTGAAAGGGAGGTGTCTTCTGTCTGGCACTGTGTTTCTTGCCATACAGCCCCCAGGTACACGTGTGCATAATGTTGAGACAGTGTATGTGCATTTCTCATGGGGTTTTGGAGACATCATATCACACTCTGGGTTCCCTAAAGATTCATTCATCTCTGGTCTTTCTTCTTTCCTTCCCACCCCTTCTCCTTTCCCAGTCCCAGATCCCCCAGGATCACCATCCTCCCCCTCTCCTGAGTTCATTCACCTCCGTCATGCCCCCTGCATGTGCCTCCCTCCTCCCAACCCAGGTGAACACTTCTACCCCCCCAGTAACATCTGTTCCCTACTCTCTCCTTCTTTTGGGTTCTTTCTCTTCCTTTACCTCCATGTATGTATCCTTTCCATTTTCTTGGCTCCTGGTGTTACATCATCATATATACACTCATATAGGGGATTAGTACTACAATCCACACAGGAGGGAGAATGTATGCTGCTTGCTTTTCTGCCTTTGCGTTACTTCACTCTTAATATAAATACTCTTTACTTCCATCAATTTACCTGCAAATTTCATAATTTCACCGTTTCTTACTGTTGAGTAATACTCTATTGTGTAGATGTACCACATTTTCCTTATTCATTCATCAGTTGAGGGGCATTTAGGTGGGTTTTGGTAAGATGGTCATTTTTACAATATCGATTCTACCAATCCATAAGCATTTTACGTTTTTCCATCTCCTAGTATCTGCCTCTATTTCTTTCTTAAAACCTTTGAAGATTTCATCATAGAGATCTTTAATGTTTTTTTTACATTTATTCCTAAATATTTCATTTTTTATTGAAGTTATTGTGAATGGGAGAGTTTCATTGTATGTTTTTTGCTTGCTTGTTATTGGTATATAGAAAGGCAACAGATTTTTGTATGTTGATTTTATAAACTGCTGCTTTACTGAAAGTATTATTTCTAGCAGTTTTCTGGTGGAATTTTTGGATCTTTTATGTATAAGATATCTTCTGCACGTAGGGATAATTTTACCTCTTCTTTTCCAACTAGTACTCCTTTAACTCCCTTCTCTTGTCTTATTGCTCTTGCAAGGGTTTCAAGCACTATATTGAAAAAGAGTGGAGACAGTAGACATCCCTCTCTGGTTCTTGATTTTAATGGGAATGCTTCTAGTTTTTCCTCCATTTAGAATGATGTTGGGTGTGGGTTTGTTGTATATAGCTTTAATGATATTGAGGTTCCCTCCAGAACATTTCCTTCTAAGACTTTTAACATGAATATAAGTTGGATTCTGTCAAAGGCCTTTTCTGCATCTATTGAGATGACCATGCAATTTTTGTCTGTAAGTCTATTTATATGTTTTATGACATCTAATTGACTTACATGTATTGAGCCATTCCCGCATCTCTGGACTAAAACCTACATGATCATGGTGAATGATCTTTTTGATGTATGTCTGTATATGATTTGTGAGTATTTTGTAGAATATCTTTGCATCTATGTTCATTAATTATATGGGCCTATAGTTTTCTTTGATTTGAAACTTTCACTGTAGAGATCTTTAATCTTTGGTTAGGTATATTCCTATTTTTTTTTTTTTTTGAGGTTGTATCTTTACCTGGTTTTGGTATTAGAGTGATGCTGGCTTCGTAGAAGTTTGGGCATTCTCCCTTAGTTTCTATCTTTTTGAATAATTTAAGCAGTGTTGATTATAGGTCTTTTTAAAAATTTTATTTATTTTTGTATGTGTATGAATGTACTGTCTGCATGTAGGTTTATGCACCCGTGTCTTGCAATATTGTGGAGGTCAGAAGAGGGTCTTGGATTCCCCTGGAACTGGAGTTCTCCTGGAATTGGAGTTACAGACTGTTCTTAACCAGCATGTGAGTGCTGGGGATTGAACCCGGGTCCTCTGCAAGAGCAGTCAGTGCTCTTAACCTCTAGGCTATCTCTCCAGCCCTGATTGTAGGTCTTCGAACGTCTGGTAGAATTCTTCCATGAAACAATCTGGGCTTTTTTTTTTTTTTTTTTTTTTTTTTAATCAGGGGTTTTCGTATTACTGTTTCAATTTCCTTATTTGTTATGGGTCTGTTTAACCTGTTGATCTTTTCTTGGTTTAATTTTGTGGTTTCCATGACTCTAGAAATTCACTCATTTTCTTTTAGGTTTCCAAATTTAAAACAATAGAAATTTTTAAATGTATTCCCTTATAAGCTGGGCACGGTGACACATGCCTTTAATCCCAGCACTCAGGAGGCAGAAGCAAGCAGATCTCTGTGAGTTTGAGGCTATCTTGGTCTACATAATGAGTTCCAGGATAGCTGGAGCTACAGGAAGACCCTGTCTCAAAAAAGACCAAAAAAAGTTTCCTTACAATGTTCTGGATTATTTTGGTATCTGTTGTGATGTTTCCCCTCTTGTCTATGATTTTCTTAATTTGGATTTGCTCTTTCTTTCTTTTGGTTAACTGGGCCAAGGGTCTATCTATCTTGTTTAAACTTTTAAAGAAACAGCTCCTAGATTCATTGATTTTTGTATTGTTTTCCTTGTTTCTATTTATTAAATTCTGCTCCATTTTTTTGCTATTTCTTTGCATCTACTAAGTTTGGGATTGGTTTGTTCTTGTCTTTTCAGAGTCTCGAGTTGTGTTATTAAGTCTTTTACATGTGCTCTTTCTGATTTTTTATTGTTGGCACTATGAGCTATAAACTTTCCTCTTAGGACTGAATTTAGGGTGTCATGGAGGTTTTGTTGCACTGTATTCTTGTTTTCACTTAGTTCCTGGAATACTTTTATTTCTTTTTAAATTTCTTCTTTGACCCATTCAGCATTCAGGCACATGTTTTACTCTCCATGAGTTTGTGTATTTTCTAGAGGTTCTTTTGGTGTTGATTATAGTCTTTATAGTACTGTGGTCTGTTAAAATGTATGGAATTATTTTAATTTTTTTGAATTTTTTTAGGTTTGTTTTGTGTCCGAGAATGTGTTCAATTTTAGAGAAGCTTGCATAGTCTGCTGAGTAGTGTATTCTTTGGTGCTTGGGCAGAATATTCTGTAGATATCTATTAGGTCCATTTCATGTATGATGTTGTTTAATTCAGATGTCTCTCTGTTTGTTCTTTGTCCAGTTGACTTGTCTCTTGAAGAGAGTGGGGTATTGATGTCACCTACTATTACTGAATTAGGGTTAATCTGTATTTTGTGTTTCTGGAGTATATGTTTTTATGAAATATGGTGTGCCAAAGTTTGGTGCATATACATTCATGATTGTAATATCTTCTTGATCAATCATTTCTTTGATTAGAATGAAGTGATCCTCTTTATTTCTTGTGATTAGTTTTAATTTGAAATCTATTTTTGTCAGATTTTAGAATTGTAACAACTGCTTGCTTTTTAAATACATTTGCTTAGAATATTTTTTGCATCCTTTCACCCTAATGTATTATCTATCCTTGAAGATGAGATGTGTTTCTTGAAGACAACAAAAATATGTGTTTTCTTTTTTTTTTTTTTTTTTTTTTTTTTTAGTCTGGTTGAAAGGTCTCCCTTGTAGTCCAGCTGGCCTTGGAGTTCTTGCTATAGAAACCAAGCTGGCCTTTGATCAGAGTGTTTCCACCATTGCCTTCGTCTCCCGATGCTGGGATTAAAGGTGTGTACCACTCATGCCCGTTGTTTTCTTTTTTGATCTATTCTGCTACTTTTGCACACGAGCGTTATGAGCCATTGGATATTTAAATCATTAGTTTGAAAGATGTGTAATTGAATAATGTTCTTTTTAAATTTTTGTATGTTTGTAGTGTATTTTGTGTGTCCCATTAGTATAACCATGCGCTTACCTCTCCTGGGTTTTTTTTTTTTTTTTTTTTTTTTTTTTTTGTAGCCTCTTGAGTATACTCATTCCTATCTTCAGGTCTGTGTATTCCTTCAAGTATTCTCCATGGGGTTGATTTGGTAGACATGAATTCTTTCAGTCTATCCATATTATGAAAAATTTTCTGTTCCCCTAACACCATGATAGATAGTTTTCCTGGATAAGGTTCTGGGTTGGCATCCATGGTTGTTTAGAACTGAGAATACTTTGATCCAGGGTCTTCTTGCTTTCATAGTTTGCACTGAAAAGTCAGCTGTGTTCTGATAGGTTTTCTTTTATATGTAACTTGTTTTTCTCTAGCATCTTTCGGTACACTCTGTTTGTTCTGAATAGTCAATGTTTTTACTATGATATGTTCTGGAGATTTTCTGTTCTGGTTATGTCCAGTTGATATTTCACTTGCTTCTTGAAGCTGTATAGGTAAGTCTTTCCTTAATGTAGGGAAGTTTTCTTCAATAATATTGTTGAAAGTCTGGGTTCGATGCCATTGGCCCAATATTCTCTTTCCTGTATGCCTAAAAGTCATAGATTTGGCTTTGTCTTGTGTTCCACATTTCCTTCATATTCCATTCCTCTGTTCTTTTAAATTTTACAAAGTCATTGCTTAAGGAGTCCAAATCTTCATCTGTGTCTTCCAGATTTGATATTCTGTTTTCTGTTTCATCCATTCTGTTTGTGAGGCTTTCTGTTATTGTTTCCAATTGGCTTATTGGGATTTTTTATTTCATGTTCATTCCTGTTTGTGTTTTCCTCATTATTTCTGTCTCTTTTGTGAATTCAGTTTTCAAATTGTGAATTTTTTTATATTTCACTAAGCCATATATTTGTATATTCTTTTTTCTTTTTTAAAATTTATTGTTTTATATATTTTTTGTACAAGATTATGTTACCTATTGAATCTAGACCTGTGTCCCCCTCCCAACCCCCCCACCCCACAAGATTCACCATTTCAGTCAGTTCTTTGATGCAGTCTTAAGCCATATATTTGTATGTTCTTGAGCTTCCATCACAAGTTTATGCCTTTCCTTTTTGAGCTGTCTGTGTTTTCCTTAGGTCCTCTGATCATGTTTGTTATTGTTCTTTTTAAATTCTGAGTCCAGCTGTTCTATGGGGTAGTTTTCATTGTAGTGCACTTCTGTAGGACTTCTTGGTTTTGTTGTGGACATAATCTCTTGGTTTTTCATGTTATTTGTATTTTTGCACTGCTGTTTTGGCATATGGATGTTCTTTGTTGGTTATGTGTCCAACAGGAACTTCTATTCCGCTTTCGTTTAATTGGATTTTGGTCTGTTTATATTGTTTGTGTAGTTTGGTTACTTTTTGTTCAGAATCTTAGGTGGGGAGGTCAGTCCACTAGATTGGGAGCCAAGGAAGATTGGATTTGAGACCAACTGAGGAGAGGGGCTCAGCAATCTGGCTAGGGTGGTTAGCTAGTCTGTGTTAGGGAAATCTTCCAGAGATATGAGTTGGAGGAATTGGAGCCTGCTTGGGTCCAAGACTGCCAGGGAACAGGTTGGGGAAAGTGAATAGAAATGCAGGACAGGAGGATTTGACTTACCTGTGACTTACATGGGCAGGAATGGCTGGAAGGTCAGGAGCTAGGGGAGATGGAATTTGGGACCACCTGAGGGGGCCTCAGCAGTCTATGCTAGGGTGGTCGGCAGTCAGGGTTGAGGACTTAGTCCAGAGACTTGAGGAGGAGGAAATCTGGTGGAGGGCAGGGTGAAGGAAGGTTAGAGTAACTAAGTGGAGATGAAGGAGTATCTGACTTATTAGGGTCCTAAGTGGACAGGCCTGTCAGGTAGATACTGAGCCAAGAAGCTGGGATTTGGGACCACCTGTGGGGGGTGCTTAGCAATCTGTAGTAGGGTATTTAGTTAGTCTGGGTTATGGAGCTAGTCCAGAGATCTAAGGCAGAGGAGCTGATTTATATATTTTTATTTTATGTGTATGAGTGTTTGCTTTCATGTATGTGAGTGCACCTATGTCATGCAGTGCCTGTAGAGGCCTGAAGAGGGAATTAAATCCCCCCCCCCCGAACTGGAATTATGGATAATTGTTAGTTGTCACGTGGGGCCAGGAAACAAATTGGGTTCTTCTGCAAGAGCAGCCAGTGCCCTTAACTGCCGAGCCATTTCTCTGGTCCCCTTGAAATTCTTGAATCAATAAAAATACTCAAAAAGAAGAATTCAACATGTCATATTTGACTTTTGCCTAGAGAAGAATCAGTAATAGATATTTAATAAATATTTCTTGAACTGAAAAAAGATTTTGGGAAACACTGACTGAAACCTTAGACTCCATGAATTAAAATAAGGTTTTCCTTCTCAGATGCTGATTTATCTCAGGTATTTGTTATAATGATGGAACACTAACATAGGATGTGAAGTAAATTGCCAACTGCTGTGTGTATTGTAAACTATCATTTATAACTCAAAGTACTACACAAATAGAATCTGTTGTTCCTGGAGATGATCAAGTGAGAAGTTAAAGGTCAGAAGTGCTAAATGACTCTATAGGTGGAAAAGAGACCTGCTGGTTTTCAGTTTAGTGCATTTTCTCTTCTATTAGTGGTTTCCAAATATTTCTTTTAGTCAAGGGACCCTTTCTGCAAATGAAACCTTACCAGGAACAACAATATAGAAAAATGAAAGATGAGAATGTGCTCTTATTAAAATGGGAGCAGGTAACTAGGGTTGGAGCCTGGGGGCAATGCCTCTGAAAATTCAGTATATTATGAGTTCATTGTGACACCTGTATTCAGTGGCTTTTCCTGGAAGCACTTGAGCTGTGGGGTGGGAGTGAGAAGGCTTGTGGGTATAAGCTCCAAGGGCTTTGGTGCTTTGGGGTGTGGTAACAACACTGGCAGCACCAAAACTCACTTGAGGCTACTCTGAAAAATCTCCATGTCCAGTCTACACTCTAGAATAATTGCAGCAGAATAAATGGTGTGGGAATTGGTCGTGCACAGTTCTACATTCCTTTGGTGTTTGTACTATGTTTGAGAAACAAATCTATGCTAGTACTTCTGAAAACACAATATGAGCCCAGTACTTTATGACTTGGGTCCTCACATCCCATCCAGTACTAACTTGTATTTCAGAAACTTGTGCTCTAACTGAAATCTGTTGGTGATTCTTATTTTCAGTGCTTTCAGAATGACAGTTCGACCCTACCCCCAGTTCTGAGACTAGAGGGCTTCTGAGTGCCATAAATGCCCAAGTTCAGGCCCAGAATTCTCGTTCATTAAGTGTGAGATAGGCCTAAGAATCTACAGTTTTTACAAAGCTCCCTTTGTGGTGTTGAGGTAGCTGATTTATGGCCTCTTCAATGAAAAAGAACTGTTTTTAAGTAGTTGTTACTAAACACAGTATGTTCTTTCATGAGAGGAGACAAGTTTCTTCTTTGTGCTCATCTTTGGTAAGAATTTGAATCAGTTTGGCTCAGGTTTATACCTTGCAATCTCATTTTACTTTTAAAGACATATCAAGTGATTCGTATACCCAACTACATCAGGTAGCTTTCATTTGGTAACAACCAGTGACAAAACTCAGGAGCTTCAAACAATGATTGTTTATTTCAATCCAACTGCTCTTTGGTTGGTTGACACTTTTTCATGCAATAGGTGTTAGAGATCTGGTTTTATTAAGGGATCCAAGCTAAAGAGAATCTAAAGAGAATGATTTTTTTTTTCTCATGCATTTGTAGAGTGTTAGGAAGATACTCCAAAGTATAAGAAGAACTTTCATTCACTCCTCAAAGTTGAGTCTATAAGTCACCTGTTGTTACAGCAAATCATAGTATACATGCAGTAGGGGAGAGGAGGACAAGACTATGATCTATTATTTTTAGTAGATTGGGATTTGGACATAAAGAAACTGTCCATTCTCTGTGTTAGGCTGAAGGTCTAGGACAAATGCCAAAAATGACGGGGAGATCCTTGGCCTTCTCTTCCGGCCAGGAGACCCTGCTTACAAAAACGCCATACAAGATACCAGTTATTGTCAACATAGTTCCAATTCCAAAGTGACCACTGGACCTAAGACCCACCTACAGGGCCCTAAAACCCACCTAATAGGACAATACCCCTGTACTTTGCCAGCACATCACCACTTCCCCTTCCTTCCCCTTCAAAAAGCTACTACCCCAGCTCAGGGGTGTGACTTCACTGACCTTGGCCTGTGAGGTCGGTGAACTATCCCAGGAGCGATCTTTTCCCCTTCAACCCTGCTTTTATATTTTAACTGGACTAATCCGGTTTATTGCCTTGATGGAGAAGCCTTTCAGCCTGGACCCCAGTTCCCACATTTTCATTTAACAGGATTGGTTTAGATGGGCTTGATACTCTGACACTTCTTCGGATGCTCAGGAAGCCATGTTTTGGAGGGTGCGTATCACAGTTTCTTCCAAGGTGATTTCTCTTGTTGTTCCCCACTTACCACACAGTCCACATTCAAGGTATTTCAGTCTCTCGGCAGATGCAATCAGTGGCATGCTCAGCAGTGCTGTCTTGTTGAATTTTTCCCAGATGGGATTCTGATTGTCAAGAATAAAATAATTCAGAATAAGTTGATAACATTATTCAGGCAGGCGAGAGTGCAATCATCTCAAGGGCTTGATACTGGTGCACCTCAAAGTGGTTTTCCTGCACTGGAAGCGTACTTCACTGTGCACAGACTTGGGAGGCCATCAGCAGCCCAGTGTACTCATTGGCTTTGTTCTGTGTATGTGCTGATGTGTCTTGCTAAAACAGAATTATATGATATTTCCCCCCCCCAAATGAAAATTGTTTTCCTGCCTATCTAGGAGAATAAACTACTTGTTGAAAAAGCAACAATTTCTCACTCCTGTAGTAAATGACATTCCTTTTGAAATGATACAGAGTATTCTGTGACTCTACTGATCAGAAGTGCTTCAGGAGCCCCTAAGGTAACAAATCAGAAGATACTTCAAGATGATCCAGTCAAGTTGTATATTAACTCTTTGAGCAGCAGAAGCTTTTATACCTTCTCCATGAAATGACCTTGGAATGCTAACATACACAAGATATACTTTGATATTTGTTTTAGTTTGCCTTCAATTGCTGTGACAAAGCACTCTGATCAATACCAACTTAGAGAGAAGGGGTTTATTCTTCTTACATCACCCTGGGGCACAGTTCTTCACTTAGGGAGCCCAAGGTAGCAGGAGCTGAAGCACAGGCCATGGAGGAATGCTGCTTACTGGCTTGTTCCCTTGGCCCATACTCAGCCTGTGTTCTTATATGACCCAGAACAAGCTGTCCAGGGTGGCACCAACTTGACACGCCTGGGTTGAGGGAGCCTCAGTTGGGGAATTGGCTCCATTGGACTGGCCTGTGGTCATGTCTATGGAGTATTGTCTTGAATATTGAGCAATGTGGGAGGGCTCAGTCTACCATGGGTGGTGCCACCCCTGGGCAGGTTGTTGTGTACGGTATAAGAACACAGGGTGGGCATGGGCCAGAGGAGCAAGCCAGTAAGCTGCATTCCTCCATGGCCTGTACCTCAGCTCCTGCCTCCAGGTTCCTGCCCTGAGTTCCTACCTTGGTCTCTCTGAGTGATGAACTGTGACCTGGGAGATGTGAGCTGAATAAACCCTTTCCTCCCCAGGTTGGTAGTGGTCAGAGCTTTTTGTCACAGCAATGGAAGAGAAACTAGAGCAGTACGGAAGGATGATCTTGAATTTCTTGGTCTCCTTTCTCTGTCTCTCTAGTGCTGGGTTTACATGCATGTGCCACCATGTCCAGCTTATGTAGTGCTGGGTTTACATGCATGTAGTGCTGGGTTTACATGCACGAGCCACCATGTCCAGCTTATGTAGTGCTGGGATCAAGTCCTGGATTTTATTCAGGCAAGGCAATCACTCTATCAACTGAGATACATCCCCACCTCCAACACATTAATATTTTAGTAACATAAATTTATAATTTTATGGTTTATTTAGTATAACAATATATGAACTCATTTCAAAAAACACATTTCAAACTAAAATATTCAAAATTAGGACTTTACTTATTCAATAAATGTTTACTGATTTTCTACTTGGTATTGATTTGGTCTTGATTTTGAGGGGGCTCATCATCACAGTAGCAGTTTTATATTAGTTACATCTACAAAATTAAAATAAAATCTATCAGAACCCTCAAAGTACCTATTTGGGCCATTACAGTGAACATATAGCTTTAATTATATTAGGTTAGTCTAATCCTAGTAGTGTAAAAATAAAATATAGAGTTCCTGAAAGAGTTTGCAACTGGTTCAAGCAGGAAGGTAAAATATTTATCATGGGCCTGTTAATTGCTGGTGTTGGGATATGCACCAATGACACCACATACATTATGAAATTTATGTTATCTATGAGGTATTAGCATTGATACCATCTTCTATTATTGCTACTGTTACTGTTATTTCCATGTTATAGAGGAGAAGCAGAAGTGTTGGAAGACCCTGTTATGAAGATCTTTAGTAGTCTTGGTAGTGACATTGGTTGTCAGTATGAGTATGAGTGATTTGTTTTAAATATTGTGTTCTGGCCTGGGGAGATGATTCAGTGGGTAAAGTGTTTGCCATGAAAGTTGGAGAACCTGAGTTTGGATCCTCAAAACCCACTTAAATTCATGTGTCTGTAATCCCAGTGCTTTTGGCAGATGGGACGTGGAGACAGGAGAATTCTTGGTCTCTGTGCAGAGCAGAAATAACAGCTCAGTTCAAAATGGATAGAACTGAGATAGTTCAGTGGTAGAGCACTTTTCTATCATGTGCAAGGTCCCCCTCTCTCTCTGTCTCTCTATCTCTTTGTCTCTCATTCCAGGGTTGAAATTCCAGCTCCACTGTAACTTTGCTGTTTTATAAAATAAAGAACTTCATCATTTGCCTGCTTCTTTTGACTTTTTTTGAGAGTTTTAAAGCAATACTTCTAATGTGTTTAGAACAAGGTACTTTTTATTTTGTATTTGCGTGTGTGTGTGTGTGTGTGTGTGTGTGTGCGTGTGTGTGTATCAGGTACTCATATGCCATAGCACGCCTAGGGAGATAAGAAAATGCCTGTACTTCAACAAGTTGGGTTAGTGCTAATTGCAGCAGAGGACGGACCCCAAGGTAAAGCACAGGACCTCTCTATCAGACTGTGTGAGGACTTGAGACTGGGGTTTGGACTAGGCTATCTAAAGAGGCCTCAGAGCAAGGTAGCTTTATTTTGGATTATGTGCTATCAGACAGTGGGTTAATTCTGTGACTAAGATTATTTATAATTCTTTTTTTTTAAATCAGAGGATGGAGATGAGTCTATAGTTGCAATTGGTAAAGAAACCACTGCCCTTCTTATCCAGTGTTTCGGGAAGAGGGACGGTTTGGGCATGATTTTGGTTTAGGAATCCTAATTTTTTGTCTGTGTTCAGACATGATTATGGAGCTGTCTTTTTTCATATTGATCTGTCACCACAGAGCAGCCTTTCTAATGTTCAGGCTCTGTGAGATTTTTAGTCTACATAATACCCAGGCTTCTTTGTTAGATCCAAGCTACCAGTGCCTGGCCCACTTCTTACTGTCAAAGGATGTATTTCCCTTTCTAAAAATTGTTTATTTATTTTTACTATACATGTATAGGTACTTCACCTGCATGTATGTAAGTGTACCTGTGCTGTGCAATGTCCATGAAGTCTGGAAGAGGGTGGTGGACTCCCCAGGACTGGAGTAACTGATGGGTGTTAGCTGCCATCTGGGTACTAGGAACTGAACCTGTGTCCTCTGCTAGAGCATCCAGTGCTCTTAACCACTGAGCCATCTCTCCAGCCCCAGGGGCTTCTTTCTTTCTTTCTTTCTTTCTTTCTTTCTTTCTTTCTTTCTTTCTTTCTTTCAACATAATCTTTTGTTAAATTCAGCCTCTCTGATCTTGGTGTGGACTGAGATGGGAGAGTGCCACATTTATTATTCATAATCACCTGAATGAATAGACTGACTCTTTTAAATTTATTTTGGCAAACATATACAAATATAAAGTTGTACATATTTATAGGGTCACGTGATGTTTCATGCATATATACATTACTTAAAACTTAAAACTGCTGAACATGTCTAGGTCGTGAAACATGTATAATTTCTTTGTGGTTAAAAATTCCACAGTTTTGAACAAAATTTCACAATTCTTTCTTTGAGGCTTTTGAAATGTCACATCCATATTGATCCTACTGTAAAATAGTATACCAAAGCATCATGCTATATATAACCAACTTGGTATTCATTGATCAGTTTCATCCACACATCCCTTCTTTTTTTTGAAGAACCATAGACCAATGGAACAAAACTGAAGATCCAAATTTGAGCTCATACAATTTCAGCCACCTCATATTTGAAAAAGGAGCAAAAAAGCTCAATGGGGGAAGAATAGCATCTTAAGCAAATGGTGCTGGCAAAACTGGATCAACATTTGTAGAAGAACAAAATTAAACCCCTACCTCTCACCGTGTACAAAAATAAACTCCAAGTGAATCAAAGATCTCAACATGAAACCTGAAACCCTGAAGGTGATAGAAGAAAAAGTTGGCAACAACCTACAAGACATAGGTGTAGGAAAAGACTCTAAATCAGACAGCAGCTGCACAGGAAATAAGGTCAACAATTGACAAATGGGACCTCATCAAACTCAAAAGCTTCTGTGCAGTGAAAGAAACAAGGAAGTGATGAGAAAACCCACAGAGTGGGAGGAAATCTTCACCAGTGATACATCAGACAGAGCACTGACTTCCAGAATATGTAAACTACTCAAAAAACAAAGAAGAAAACAAATGACTCACTCAAAAATGAGGAAGTAAAGATGGCTGAGAAACATCTTAAAGTGTTCAACATCGTTAATAATTAAGGAAATCCAAATTTAAACAACTCTCAGATATCATCTCACTCTGATAAGACTGGCTAGGATCAAGAAAACAAAAGATACCAAATTCTGGAGAGTTTGTGGGGAAAGGGGAACACTCATCCACTGCTGGTGGGAATGTAAACTCATACAACCACTGTGGAAAGCAGTGTGGAGAACCCTTGAAAGACTCAAAATGAGCCTACCACCTGACACAGCCATAGTACTTCTGGGTATATACCCACAAGACTCATCCTACTGCAAAGATACATGCACATCTATGTCTATTGTAGCTCTTTTCACAATAACAAAGAGTTGGAATCAACCCAAATGCCTCACAACTGATGACTGGATAGCAAAAATGTGGTACATCTACACAATGGAGTTCTATGCAGTGGTGAAGAAAGATGACATCATGAGATTTGCAGGTAAATGGATGGAACTAGAAGACATTATGCTAAGTGAAGTAACGCAATCCCCAAGAAACAAATGGGGAATGGTTTCCCTCATTTGTGGATGCAGGTACCAAATCCCCCAATTGAAAGAAAAGCTGAACAATGTTATTGTTATATTTCTTTCTGTCTGAAAGCAAATGTGAGGTTATACTGTGAATCTGAATCTCTTAGTGAACCATAGAATTAACTTACCACCTACTTTCAGGCATGGTAATCAATTTACATGGGCAGAAGGTATATATTCATATTTAAGAGTAGTATAAAATTAAAAGAAAGGGGCTGGAGGGATGGCCCAGTGGTTAAGAGCGCCGACTGCTCTTGCAGAGGACCTGGGATCGATCCCCAGCACCCACATGGCGGCTGAGAACCGTCTGTAACTCCAATTCCAGGAGAACTCCAGTTCCAGGGGAATCTGACACCCTCTTCTGACCTCCGCGGCATTGCACGACACGGGTGCACAGACCTGCATGCAGACAGTGCATTCATACACATACAGAAATAAATAAAATAAAAAAAATAAAATTAAAAGAAAAATCTTAACCCCTGAACATAAAAAAATAGACTATTTAAATCTTTAAGATTGATCCCTAAACTCAGAGGACACCCATGCCCCTCATTCTCTATTAGAACTATCTTCCAGACTGTCCCCACAGGTCTCTCTCATGCGCTCAGCCTGTGCAGATGGAGCTGTCTGTGTCCTCATAGTGTGCAGATAGAACTGTCTCTAGGACTTTGTTTCTCCACCAAGTTCCCCAGTCAGGCCACACACATAGTTTGTTCAAAATGTTTTTTCCAGCTTCAATGGGGGAAGTTTAAGTTCAAGTTCAGGAATACCCTTAATCTCTACAGACCATCTAGTGTTTTCTTCCTCAGTTCATATTCATTCAAGGTCATGCCTTTACCAATCACCACCCAAGTGGGTGGGCATATTGGTGGCAGTGCTTTGTTTTGTTAATTATCAAGTATACCCATATTCATTCATTATATTTTTGGTTGGAGTACCAAACTGAGGTTGCCAAGGAGACACCTGGTGATCAGACCCAAGAGTGCATGGTTTTGCTGGGGTTAATTAAGTCATTAGAACAGATTATATCCATTAATAAAGGTCATTCCCACCAGAGAGAATAGGAGCAGTGGCCAGGAAGTTAGGTCATCACTCAGAACCAGAAGAAGATGTGACTTGGTTATATGCAGGGAGAGGGAAGGATGGGCTTGAGAGCTAAGCATGAGACAGAAGTGAATCTCAGTGAGGGTAATGGACTCCCTAAGAACTTGAGCTGTGATAGGTTCATGCAGAGGCATAAAACCCTTTATTGTCATGGGATAAAAAGGAGGAAAACCTTAACACATAGAAACAGCTATGTTTTTCTTGAATACATTCTTGGGCACTGAAAAATCTCTCCTTTCTGGAGAGGTTGAGATCATCTGTGGAAAAACACCTTTCTTTTATCTCCAGATTATATGGATTATCTTTCCAGATATCTTGAGACAATGAAAAATCCTTTTTTTTTTTTTTTTTTAATTAATTTTTTTAAGGGATTCTACAATACAATGACACAGTTGTTTGCAGATAGCATTGATGTCACTCATTATGTCATACAATCAGGTAATTGGTGCATTTTGCAAGTATCTATGTCCAAATTTTGAACAACCCAAGGTTCCCATAGACCAGTTGGAGAAGCTTGTATGCACAGACATGTTGATCAATCNCCCAAAACCACCTGAAGCACAGGTAAGAGCTGGGTGCTTCAGCCAGGCAGATTGTTTGACTGGATTTTGTTGATCTTTGGCCCGATTGGCTGGTGTGGCTGTGAGGGCAGAGTTATCCTCTCAGCTAGTATAAAAGGTGGGTTTGTGTGAGTCTTGAGGTTGGGGATCTCCCAAGACCACCTGAAGCACCTGTAAGAGCTGGGTGCTTCAGCCAGGTGGATTGTTTGATTGGATTTCAATGTCTTTGTTGATCTTTGGCCCAATTGGCTGGTGTGGCTATGGGGGCGGAGTTATCCTCCCAGCTGGTATAAAAGGTGGGTTCGTGTGAGTCTTGAGACTGGGGATCTCCCAAGACCACCTGAAGCACAGGTGCCAGGGCACGGGCTAAAGAGCACCCCGCCCCCCAAACCAACTGGGATTACCTAAGGAAAGAGTGACCAAGTGGATTCTTTGGCAAACCTTCAGAACAGAAAGGGAAGAGTGAGTTGGACTTCCAATAGAAAGTCTAGAGCTTAGAGAAGTCAACACCCCATAAGCAAGGAGTAAAGGAGAAAAACAAATCAATCAAACAACAAAGGCATCTGAAGGAGGCAATCAAAGCAAGCCTTCAACACAGTGAAGAGGTATTTGGGATTCACATTGGAATACAGGCAAGGAGAAGCCCATATGCCAGGGACAAGAAGAAGAGACAATATGGGAAAGGTGCAGGATAATCCCACACCAAGCTCTACCAGCCCTGTGGAAGATTCCTACAGTGGGATACCCCTGGGGATGGCCCAGGACACAGATATTAGAAGTACAATTGTGAACATACTTAAAGAAGTACAAGATTATAAAGAGCAAATCAAAGAATTAAGAAAAGAGAATGAAGAATGCAAGAAGGACCTAGAGAGAGAATGACAAACTCTGGAAGGAAGTGGAAACACTGAAAAGATCCCATGTTGAAAAAAATAAGGAAACCAACCAGCGAAGCAAAGAGCTACAGGAAGAGATTGAGAAGCTCCAGAAAAAGTAGAAATACTAAAGAAATCAGAAGAGGAAATGAAAAAGGAAATTAAACACCCATCCAATGAAGAGAAAAGGAATGGAAAAAGCCTCAGAAGCAGAATGGAGGAAGCAGAAGAAAGAATATCAGACCTGGAAGATACCACAGAACAACTAAAAACCTCAAGGAAAGATTATGAGAAATTTAAAAATACACAAAAGAGGAACAACCAAGAACTGCGGGACACTATGAAAAGATCAAACCTCCACATCATAGGAACAGAGGAAGGAGAAGAATCCCTAGAGAATGGTATTGATCAGAGCTTCAACAGAATAATAGATGAAAATTTCCCCAAACTAAAAAAAGACAAACTAATACAAATACAAGAAGCACATAGAACCCCAAACAGAGAAGATCAGAAAAGAAACTCTCCACACCACATCATAGTTAAAATGCTAGACACCCAAAACAAAGACAAAATCCTTAAAGCCACAAGAGAAAAACCACAAGTGGCCTATAAGGGGAAACCTATCAGAATTACAAGTGACTTCTCAGTGCAAACTATGAAAGCAAAAAGAACGTGGAGCAAAGCATTCCCAGTGTTAAAGGACAATAGATGCCAACCCAGGTTACTATACCCAGCAAAAATGTCAATTATACTTGAAGGAGAGAGAAAAACCTTCCATGACATAAACAAGATGAAAGAATACATGTCCAGAAACCCAATCCTTCAGAGAATACTTGAAGCAATTCAAAGAACAGAAGAAAGCAGCAACTATCCCCAGGCACCTAGAAAGAGAAATCAATAAAAGCATAACAGCAGAAGTAGGAACCTAAACCCAAACCACAAATGGATAATAAGACAAAAGGAAGCAACACAAACCTATCAGTCATAACCTTAAATATTAATGGAATAATTCCCCAATCAAAAGATGTAGACTGGGAGATTGGATTAGGAAACAGAACCCATCAATATGCTGTCTACAAGAAACACATCTTACCTTCAAGGACAGGCACCACCTTAAAATGAAAGGATGGAAAAAATATTCCAAGCAAATGGTACCAAAAAGAAAGCAGGTGTTGCTATTTTAATATCATACAAAATAGACTTGAAAGTCAAAGAAATCAGAAGAGTCAAAGAAGGCCATTACATTTTTATAAAGGGAACAATTCACCAAGAAGATTTCACAATTATGAATATATATGCCCCAAACTTTACACCAAACTTTATAAAGACAATTCACCAGGACCACAAGTCACACACTAACCCCAGTACACTCATAGTAGGGGAATTCAATACCACACTGAGCCCTTTGGACAGGTCAACAGGACAAAGAATAAACAGAGAGACATCTGAACTGAACAATATGATACACCAAGTGGACCTCACAGACATCTACCGAATAGTCCACCCTAATACCAGAGAAAACACTTTCTACTCAGCACCCCATGGAACATTCTCCAAAATCGACCACATACTGGGACACAGAAGAAACCTCCACAAATACAAAAAGATTGAAATAATTTCATGCATTCTATCAGACCACAGGGCAATAAAGCTCAATATCAACACCAGGATAAGCTGTACTATCTATAAGAACACATGGAAACTAAACAACACACTCTTGAATAATGAATGGGTCAAGGAAGAGATAAAGAAAGAAATAAAAGCATTCCTAGAACTGAATGACAATGACAATACAACACAACAAAACTTATGGGATACCTTAAAAGCAGTCCTAAGAGGGAAGTTTATAGCCCTGGGTGCCTACATTAGAAAAACAGAAAGAGCACAAGTGAATGATCTCTCACTGCAGCTAAAAGCACTTGAGAGGCAACAACAGATGAACCCTAAATGCAACAGACAGGAAGAAATAACAAAAATCAGAGCAGAAATCAATGAAATAGAAACAAACAATACAAAAAAAATCAATGAATCCAAAAGTTGGTTCTTTGAAAGAATAAACAAGATAGACAGCCCAGTTAACCAAAAGAAAGGAGGAACAACTTCAAATCAATAGAATCCATGATGAAAAGTGAAATATCACAACAGACAAGGAAAAGATCCAGAAAATCATATGGGAATACTTCAAAAACCTATACTCTACCAAGTTTGAAAACCTAGAAGAAATGGATGACTATCTGAAATCCTGGGAATCACCAAAGCTCAACCAAGAAGAGATCGACAGCTTAAACAGACCCATAATATATGAAGAAATTGAAGATGTAATAAGAAACCTCCTAACTAAAAAAAGCCCAGGCCCAGATGGTTTCCTGGCAGAATTCTATAAAACATTTCAAAAAGGCTTACAACCATTATTACTGAAATTGTTTAGAAGGATACAAACAGAAGGAATTCTCCCAAATTCCTTCTATGAAGCCGGCATCACTCTATTACCAAAACCAGGCAAAGATACAACCAAAAAGGAAAACTATATACCCATCTCCCTAATGAACACAGATGCCAAAATTCTAAACAGGATACTGGCAAATCGCAAACAGACCCACATCAAGAAGATCATCCATCATGACCAAGTTGGATTCATACCAGAGATACAGGGATGGTTCAACATACGAAAATCAATAAATATCATCAAGAATATAAATGGACTGAAAGACATAAATCCCCAAGAGTTTCTTCACAGGCTTGGAAAAAAAAGTCCTTAAATTCATTTGGAAAAACAAAAGACCCTGAATAGCCAAAACAATCCTGAGGGAAAAGAGCAATACAGGGGGGATCTCTATACCAGACTTCAAACTATACTACAGGACTATAGTCATAAAAACAGCTTGGTACTGTTACATAAACATACCTGTTGACCAATAGAACAAAACTGAAGATCCAAACTTGAGCACATACAATTTCAGTCACCTCATATTTGACAAGGAGGCCAAGAAGACATAATGGAGGAAAGACAGCATCTTCAGCAAGTGTTGTTGGCAAAACTGGATCACCACTTGTAGAAGAATGAAATTAAACCCCTACCTCTTGCCGTGTACAAAAGTCACCTCCAGATGGATTAAAGACCTCAATGTGAAACCCCAAACTCTAAAGGCAATAGAAGAAAAAGTTGGCAGCAGACAAGACATAGGCATAGAAAAAGACTTCCTAAATCAGACAGCAGCTGTGTAAGAATTAAGGTCGACAATTGACAAATGAGACCTCATTAAACTGAAAAGCTTCTGTACATCAAAGGAAACAATCAAGGAAGTGAAGAGAAATCTCACAGAGTGGGAGGAAACCTTCACTGCAGAAACATCTGACAAAGCATTGATTTCCAGAGTATATAAATATACTCAAAAAACAAAGAAGAAAGAAAACAAATGACCCACTCAATAGATGGAGCAAAGACCTGAACAGAGACTTCACAAGTGAGGAATTAGAGATGGCTGAGAAACATCTTAAGAAGTGTTCAACATCATTAATCATTAAGGAAATGCAAATCAAAACCACTTTAAGATATCATCTTAATCCATGAGACTGGCATAGGTCAAGAAAACAAATGTTACAAAGGGCTGGAGAGGTTGGGGTGGAAAGGTGAAGCACTCATCCACTTGCTGTGGGAATGAAACTGTACAGCCACTATGGAAAGACAGTGTGAGAACCTCTTGGAAGACTTGAATGAACTGCCAGCCTGAGCCAGCCATACCACCCACCTGGGCATGTACCCAACAGACTCACGCCACCAGTAGACATACATGGCACAGCCATGTTTATTTCATTAGCTCGTCTTCACAAAGCAAGGAGCGGAACCAACCCAAATGCCCCTCAACTGATGAGTGGATTGAGAAAATGTGGTACATCTACACAATGGAGTTCTATGCAGCAGTAAAGAAAGATGACATCATGAGCTTTGCAGGAAAATGGCTGGAGCTAGAAGACATCATGCTGAGTGAAGTAACACAGTCCCAGAAAAACCAGCAACGAATAGTATCCCTCATCTGTGCATGCTAGAGCCAATTACCTAGTTGTAATTATTTCTCGTGCACGGCCCCTTGAGCTTTTGTCCAAGTAGTTGGGAGTGATGCATATTGGAAACAATAACAACAACAACAACAACAACAACAACAGAAAGGACTGCACCAAAGAACTGACTGAATCAGTGAACTTCTGATCAAAACAGTCAACTTCCACACAGAGAATTTTGAGAAAGACTGAGAAAGAGATGAGAAGCATGTTTGGCAGAATGCATGAGCTCTGGTGGGGTGGGGGGGTAGGGTGGGGACATGGGTCTAGATTTGATTAGTAACAATCTTGTACAAATATATATATATATATATGTAATAAAAGTAGCTGAAATCTCTCTCTCCTCTCTCTCTCTCTCTCTCTCTCTCTCTCTCTCTCTCTCTCTCCTATTGACAAAATCCTCCAGGAGGGGAGTGGGAGTTGAATGTTTTTCTTTTTTGGACTGGGAATTTACCTTATATGTAATTTGACTAGGAAAAGAGAGAAATGCTTTTGACAGTGAGTTTAATGGACCAAGTAAAGTATAACCAGTGCAATTTCTATGTTGGATGGAAAGGGAAATCATTCCAGAAAGATGTGCCCAGGTGACCAGCAAGCTGGTTTATCTCCTTGGACCCTCCAGATTTAAAATATTTTACTTGAATAAGAGTAGATTTTATTTTTTTCTATCAACTGCTCCTGATGCCTTGCCCTTTATTCCTAATACCCCATGAGGCATTTCTTCCTCACAGGGGGATGAAGCAAAGTTAATGCTAAGCTTGGTTCTACCTCCATATTTATGAAAACTGATCCTCCAGAGATTTGTCAAATCTTGTACTGTCATGTTTAACTTCCTCAGAAATGTAGTGTGACAGGCTAGATTGAATTCTAGTGTCACAACCTTGTCAGACTTCTAATTTTAGAGTGTAACAAGGATTTTAACGTTATAACTGTAGGGTTTTGAGGTTTTGAGGTACCCATTAAGATACAACACAAAGAAATAAAGCAGACAGAACCTAAAATGTTACTTTATTGCTGCTAATATCAGGGAAGACTATCTCTGCAGTTTGTATGGAAGTAGATTCCTATATTCCACCATAGAAGCAGACAGCCTGACCTGCCTTAGTTCAGAACTGTCATTTCCTTTGTCCAGGGGAGGTATGAGGGATGGAGAGAAGTCTAGAGGGGCCATTGTGGACAGATGTCTGGGTAAGATGATCAGGCAGGAGGGATTTCCCATTTATATTAAACTAGACAAGCTGTGGCTCAGAGTGAGAAAGCCCAGCCAGGGCTCTGTAGCTATACCTCAAGAGGGTGGAGATGGTTCAAGATAAGTGTGCTGTGAATAAAGTCCTTTTTCAGAGCTAAAAGCAGGTTATCTGATGAAAAATGATAATTAGAGAACTTTAAGCAAATAACAATGAAAGCTTTTTTTGCCTGTGTGCCATTTTAGGCCTGTGATTTATTGGTCAAGAAGCAGTCAACTTGCTTTTGTTGAAGAGATTCTTGGTTCATGCAGATTCTTATTTTTTGACAATTAAAAAAAAATCTTGTCCTCACTAAGCCTGCTAAAGCATCACACTTCTCTTCCATAGCCTGCTGCCCCATGACTCTACCATGTGCTCTCAGAACTGGTTCATTTCCTTCTTGCGGAATGTGTTGCATTCATTATGATGAGTTGAATTATTTCACCTCTGTATTCCCAAGTAGATGCTAAGGACTTTGAGTGCTGCTTCAATATTTAATATTCTGTTTGATGTTTTCTACATGTTTGTGCTCAAAATATTTGCTCACTTTTATCTATGGTTGTTAGGGTCCTAATTTGTATACTAGTGTAGAGTAAATTCAGACTCTTAAAATGGGAAAATCCATGCAGAAAATTTATCACTCTCCAGAACTGCCCCATTCAAGAAGACAGGACTAAACGATCCCAGCTTCTCCAAAAGAAGTTGCAACTGAAGCCATCCACCTATGTCAGGGGGCTGTGGTGTTTGATGCCCATTCGGAGTTATTAATACAAAGCAAGGTAAAAAGTGGGGCTTTTGTGTGCTCAGAAAGCCAAACTATGGGGTTGGCAAGAGAGGGGTTGCTCAGGAGGTAAAGGCTCATGCTATGCAAATTCAACACCAGGACCCCATGTGAAGGTGGAAGGACAGAAGTCACCCCACAAAGTCATTTTCTTCTCACCTCCACATACTGTGAGATGCATACTCACCTCTCTCTCTGTCTCTCTCTCTGTCTCTCTCTCTCTCTCTCACACACACCCACGCACACACACACATACACAAATAATTGTAATAAATAATTCTTTCATCATATGAATCTACCCTGAGACATTTCCCCATAGTCAAGAGACATTTACAATGGGGGTTGGCAGTTGTGAGTAAACATGAACTAACATTCCCTGAATTTGGAGGAAGGGCAGAGCAGGGATCTAGGTGAGACCCACAGTGTCCATTAAAATATTTGACTCCAACTGCCACAAAGCACCTGAGTCTAGTAGACTGAATCCAGTGCTTTCAGATTCTGAAGTTCTTTCTACTCTGAATGGCTCAAGGTAATATTTTTAACCTTTAAACATTTGTAATTATGTTATATGCCTAATGTGCCCTTGAACAATCAGGCAGAGCATCAGCACCTGACTGGGAAGGTGGCTGTATGCATCACTGTCCCATCAACATACACTTGGATTCTTGCTAGGGGCAATATCTGAGGGTAACCAGCTTGGAGAGATGGCCAGTCATGTACTGTTTGCTAGTGCTAGATACTGCTTTAAATTTTATAATTTATTTATTATTTTTTATGTGTATGAGTGTACTGTGTGCATGTAGGTTTGTGCACCCGTGTCGTGCAATGCTGCGGAGGTGAGAAGATGGTGTCGGATTCCCCTGGAACTGGAGTTAAAGATGGTTCTTAGCCACCATGTGGGTGCTGGGAATGGAACCCAGGCCTTGCAATCGGTGCTCTTAAACGCTGAGCCATCGGTCCAGCCCCTAGATACTCTTTTACGATCTCTACATAAATTCATTTATGAATTTCTCTCCAAGAACACCACATAATGTACAATGTTCCAAAGACCACTGAGGCAGATGTAGAAGTTCTTTTTTCAGGATGAAACACTGAGGAAATGATAGGACCAGAATTTAGATTTAATGATTATGGCTCAATTTAGAAAACAAAATTTCTGTTTCTTTTTGATTTATTGTGTATATTTCTGTGCTTGAACCTATTATAAGTGTTTTGCTTGCTCTGTCTTATTTTTGCTGTCATTATCCAGTGAGGCAATTTTAAATGTGATCTCCATTTTGGAGAGAAGAAAGTCAGTGCCTAGGTTTATGGCTTGTTACACTTCATCCAGCTAGAAAGTACTAGAAGAAGGTTGTTCCTATTGAGCTATCTTACAGCACAACCTATATTTTTAGCTCATGCCTCAAGAGTTCTAGTTTATATATTTTGAAAAGAGGGACCAAAAGTCTCTTGGCAAGTCTTTCAAGTTCTCAGAAGTTAAAATTAAGTATAAATTTGTTTGTTCAGTAACAGCTTGGGGTCCTGAAGGGGTGGGCTTTTTGGTTTATCACAGCCTAAGTGATATTATGTAAGGAAAAAACAATCCCAAGACCAAAAGGGACATTTAGGCATTTAATGTCTGCCTAATAGCTTCATCTATGTTATTTCAATTGAGATATAACAGGCTTTAATTCTGACCATATGCAAATACTTATGCATCTCCCTGTGGACATGGGTTATTTTTACGAAAACAAGGGTTTCAATCTTTCCTGGATGCAGGAGTGGAAGTACTATATTCTGCTTCAAGGAAAGCAGCTTTGCTCTGGGATTTTGCTAACAGGGTAACAAGGGAATTGGATGTTGAATCTTGCACTATATGCTTTGCAACACTGGACTTGAATAAATTCAGCTACTCACTGATTTTGGAAAAAAGGAAAACAACAGCCCAAGATCAAAACAAATTCCTCTCAAGATTCTAGTCAGACATCCTATAAATATTTAAATTTCCTTCTGAACTTCAAAATGTAAGATTTGAATATAGGTTAAAGAAAATCGTGTGTTGTGTGGCCTTACCTTGAAGAAAAGGGAGAAGACAAAGTGTTTTCTTGGGGCTGTGAGGTCATCTCAGCTGAGCACCTGCCCGCATTCTTAGCTTGATGCTTTAGGCAAGAATGACCAGGTAGACATTTACCTGTGTGTGGAATGAGAGGTTGACAGGGCCTTGTCGATTGGGCCTGGCATGGTTCAGCTCAGGGAATGACTTTTGTGCTGACATCAAATAGCAGTGATTTGAGGTTTATGACAGCTATCAAATATAATGATATGGAATGAGACGGAATTGTACCACGATAGCAATAAAAATCAACCTGGAAGGAGAGGATCTTCCATCTGTTTTGCTATTGCTCAGGGAGTTTGATTACGGGCATTCAAGGCTGGCAATCTGACTGTGAAAGATGAGACTTTGTGATTCTCCCTAAGTGAAAGATCATACTATCTGGTCCACTGTGGTCACCAAGGACTTGGGCAGTGTCAGCTGTTCCCTGGTCAGACATCAACTGTCACTTGGTCAAATCCACACTGAGAGTTGGCTTTGGGGGAGCTGAGATGTGGAGTGGAGCACGGAGGCTTGAGCAGGCTGGAATAGCCTGCAGCTGTGACCGAGCTGCTGCTATGCATGAAGATTACTGCAGGTCTCCATTTTAGCCCACTTCCAGATTTACTTATTTATATTGTTACAGGGTCATTTTAAAGATTTTATTTGTTTCATTTTATGTATGTGTACCTGAGATCTCTCTCTCTCTCTCTCTCTCTCTTCTTCCTGTATATAATAATTAGTTATGTAACCTTCGTTTTTTAATATTTATATTTAATATAACCTATATTATATATATGATAACAACGCCATGGCTAAAGGAGTTTAAATGCACTGTGTATGACATTGCTACACAGTGACGATGCCTCCAAATTCACTTGTTAATATCCTAACCCCCAAGGTGAAGGGATTGGAGGATGAGCATTGGAGGAGTGACTAGGATTAATGCCCTTAAAATATGGGGTTAGGAGAAGCTCCTTTTCACCTTCAGCTTTATGAAGATACAATGAGAAGACACTGTCTACAAACCAGAGATCTTTATACGATGTGGAATGTGTTGGCATCTTGATCTTGGATGTCCCAGCTACCAGTAGTCTGATGAATACATTTCTCTTATTTATGTTGTTTAGTTCATGTCACTTTGTTATAGCATCCCAGATGGACCAAAGACAATTGTCTTCCCTTTCAAGGTCAGCCTCATTCATAAATGCATTAGAGACCCCAGTAAGGTCTGCATTGTATTCTTCTACCTCTGTTCAACTGGAAGCTAATACACTTAAGTATTTGAAATAGAAATTTCAGCCTTTATTATTTTGTTTAACTAGTGTGTTAGATGCACACTTTTAAAATTGCAGTTAGAAAGCTCAGCTTTTACACCTGATACTGCAAGATATCAAAAGACTCTGGAATCTCTGTTGGTGACTTTTGTTGGTGTGCTATTTGGTTTGGGTTGTAAATCTGACTGGATGAAGAGACTCATATATAACTGGTAGAACAGATTATGTTAGTGCTTCAGTAGACCCAGTTCTCATCCATCCTCTACTGAAAGAAGAACCAAGTAGGTTTGTCCTTCATTTAGAATGATGGTGTGTGTGTGTGTGTGTGTGTGTGTGTGTGTTTCACTGAGTATGGATGATTTTCTCTCAATATATCTGGGCAGCATCCAATTAGCTAGGGGTTCAGATGAAACGAAAAAGGTGAAGGGATGGAAATTCTTATTTCCCTTCTCCAGAACCAACATGGCATTTTTCTTTTTCTTTTCGATCATTATAATTCCCAGGTTCTCCAGGCTTTGGGTTCTCACACCCTGGCAGGCACTAACAGGGTTCTGACATTGGCTTCCTTGGTGCTGAGGCCTTTGGGTTTGGACTAATCCTTCTATTGTTTTTCTCAGTCCTAATAATTAAATAAGGCAATTTCCCTAATAAATTGTCTCTGCCATATTTTCCTGTGTAAGCTGAATATTTCTTATTTAAAATGCTTTGAATTTTGGAGTTTTTACATAGACATAAGATATAGCATGAAGATGATACTTAAATCTAAATACAAATTCATTTATAGTTCATATTCACCATATATATATATATATATATATATGATTAAGGGTGATTTGATATAGAAATTTAAGTGTATGTATATTTTGACTGTCATATCAGGTCAGATATGGACTTTTCTATGTCAGTATAAAAAAGTCTCAGGTTTTAGAGAGTTTGGACTTAGTGTTTTAGGTTAGGGATTAGGATGCCTTATTGGATATATCAGTCTGGAAAACCATGGAGTCAAACAGGTAGCTTCACCCTTTGGAAGCCTCGAGGAATGTAAAAGAACAGACACCTACTGTGCTGGCTATCTATATAATATAGGAAATGTTTTGTTATTTTCAGACAACAAGCCTGTGATATCCTCAGCCATGATGTCTGAAATCCATGTTATCTGAAACTTACATAGTTCTGTTTTTTTAATTCCGGAATTCCATCATGCAATTATATTCCATCGGAAGACTCTGTTGCAACCTGCATTAAGATGGGGGTTTTAGTTTCAAGTAATCATGCTCTATACAAACTATGGTAAGACTGAAAGAAGAATTATGGTAGATTATGTACTAGAAAAAGCCCAGAATATTAATTCGGGTACAAGTAGATAAAGAGTCACAAGTGGCTTTTTTTCAGGCCTTGGAGTCAACCATTGTCTGTGTCTGCCTATTTTATGATTCACCTTTGATTACTCTGATCTGGATTTCCTGTTGGCCAAGCCTTCCCTGTAAGAAGGGGAAATCAGACTTCTGGAAACTCTAGCTTCACAATTTTTGCAGGATAATAACAACATTATCACAAAAATTGAAAAATATTGTTTGTATCCAGGATCTCAGCAATGCGGTCCTATTATATTTATGTCTTAGTTGGTTTATGGTGCTATTACAAAATACCTGGAATTGGATAAGTTATAAAGAACATAAATCTATTTTTCATGGTTACAGATGTTAGAAAAATCACAGGACAAGGCACTGACAAGTTAGTTGCATCGTAAGGGTCTGGTCTGTCTTCCAAAATGACACTTACATTTTATCTTCCAAATGGGACAAATACTATAAAAGATAAATGGTTACAAGGGGCCTTTACCTAGTTCCTGCCATCCATTTTTAGAACACTGATCAATCCATGAGTCATGAGGGTCTGCTCTTCAGTATCAGAACACCTCTGCGGCACAATAGGATTAGGAATCATTATGAGTTTTGGAGGGATAAAGTCAAAGGATTGCAGTTTCTGTGGTGAGTTTGAATCACAGGCCCTTTGTTGATCTTGTCACTATATCCATGGAGACCCCGGATATCTTAGATAGGCAAAGGTCACATTGCTGCTTCTGATATGGGGATGGAAGTTCAGCTGAATCTCATGGCAGGGAAGTCTTCCTTAAAGCAAAATTGAAGTGCCATAACTAGACAAACATGAACTTTACTGAGATGGAACAAAGCAGACCAACAAAAACACCCAAACCAGATGTCCCTTACAATCATGTACATGCTCTTATCAGAGAATGACCAGAGAGGGGAACCTGTGGAGGACATTTTATTGAGATATAGTGTAGGAAGCTTTCTTTTTATGCCGAACAGGACCATGCGGACCTGCTAAGGGAAGGGGAACACAGTACCCACTTTGCAGGCACTGTGGGGAGCTGACCCTTGGTTCAGAGGCCAGCCGTCTACTTCCTGTAGCGCAGCCTGAGTGGTACTTCTAACTCATGCCCTTAACCTGGACCCACGAGACATGTGTTCCACTCTTGGCCATGACTTCCCAACTACCCAGAGACTGCTGAACCCTAGAGAGCAATTTTAGGTTGATGGCTGATGGCCTATCTTCAGCCTATGTCCACTCACAACACCAGCTAACCAGATTGGTGGTCCACAAGGGAACCTTTTTCCAACCTACTGGCCACCTGAATGAAATGCAGGCCTACCTTGGCTGTATGTGTGCAATAATTAATAAAAATAACGGCCGGGAATTCAGTGATGATGTTACTATAAAATTCAAGTTTATTCCTTCCTACAGCCTGCTTTTATAAACTAAATGACTTCAACTCCCAGGACCAATCATAAGTCCCCCAACTCCGCACCACTGCACACCATTGCCCCACCCAGCATCACGCACCTAGGCCATTTTGTTTGCTACTCCTCAGAGCAGGGTCAGACCCTTGGCCATGCGGTGCCCTGAGGCATGCTAGCTGAAAGCTAGCCTGCAATTTAAACTGATTTAAACTGGATCTTCCTACAATAAAGGACAGGTACCTGTTCTGGTTTGTTCTTTGTTGCTGTGTCAACATCATGACCAAACACAACCTGGAGGGAGGAAGGATTTATCTGGCTAACATATCCTGATTAATCATAGTCCACCAATGAAGGAAGGCAAAGCAGAACACAAGCAGGCATAAGGGAGGACCCGTGAAGGAAAGCTGCTTACTGGCTTGCTTCTGCACTCACCATAGTCAGATGACTGTCTTAAATAGCCTAGGCCACTTGCCCAGGGCTATCACCACTCACAGTGAGGTGGGCCCTTCCTGCATCCATTAATTATCAAGAAAATGCACCACAGATATGTTCATAGGCCAATACAATGGAGGAAATCTCTCAATTGAGGTTCCCTCTTCCCCGGTATGTCAAGTTGACAAACAAGATTAGCTACAACAGTATATTCACAAACATTGCATGGAACCATTCTGGAATAAAACCAAGGAGGCTCTTGTATTTCCCTGGGTGAATCTTGGCAACTTGTAACTTGAGTTGGTCAGTCTGCCAATTCTTCCCTACTCCTACCCCAGTTCATGCTCTGCTTCTCTCTGCCCTGCTGTGTGCTTCAGCATACTTTTCTTTTAATATAATACTTCTATTGATGATTTGTGTATTTCAGACATCATTTTTCAGTTCAATTTAGACATATTCCCCTTTCCCTTTCCCCCACCCAACCCCACCCCACTCCACCCTAGATCATGCATTCTGCCATGTATGGTCTGCATCTTTCTCTCGGTCTTTTTAAAGTTTTTCTTAGCAAAGGTTTATTGTTTTGGGCAGAATTTAACTGTATCAGTCCATTCTTTGACCCAGTCATTATGTTGTTGTGGTTCCCTCCCAACCGTATTGCTCCAAAATGTTCCTTTATAAATGCCATATATGTACCAGAATTATGTCCTCCAGGAATAAATTGTAGGTTAATTCCAATATATTTTTAAGGGTTCACATTTTTCCTTTTAATTTTATATTACTCTAAAGTATGAATATATACCTTCCGCACATATACATTAATTACCATGTCTGAAAGTAAGTGGTAAGTTAATTCCAAGTCTCCTTAAGATATTCACATTATAACATTACAGTTGCTTTCAGATAGAAAGAAATATATCAGTAACTTTGCTCAGCTTTCCTTTTTATTCTAATGCTTTTATTGATGTTTTGTGTATTTCAGATATCATTTCTCAGTTCAGTTTAGACATATTCCACTTTCCCTTCCCCACTCCAGATCATAAACTCTGCCATAACTCTCCTGCATCTTTCTCTCAGTCTTTTTTATGTTTAGGAATTCACATTTTCCTCCTTTAACTTTGTATTACTCTAAAATATGCATACATACTTTCCACTCATATACAGTAATTACAGAGTCTGAAAGTAAGTGGTGGATTGATTCTAGAGCCCATTAAGAGATTGACGTTATAACAACATGGTTGTTTTCAGATAAACAGAAATATAACAATAATGTTGATCAGTTTGCCTTTCATCTGGGGATTTGATGTTAGCATCCACAAATGAGGGAGACTATTTGCCTCTTGTTTTTCTGGGACTGTATTACTTCACTTAGCATAATGGCTTCGAGTTCCATCCATTTACCTGCAAAGTTAATGATGTCAACTTTCTTTACCTCTGAGTAGTACTCCATTGTGTAGATGTACCACATTTTTGTCATCCACTCCTCAGTTGAGGGGCATTTGGGTTGGTTCCAGTTCTTCACTATTGTGAAGAGAGCTGCAATAAACATGGATGTGCATGTATTTTTGTGGTAGGATGAGTCTATGTGTATTTACCCAGGAGTTGTATGGCTGGGTCAGGTGGTAGGCTCATTTTGAGTCTTTAAAGGGTTCTCCACACTGCTTTCCATAATGGTTGTACAAGTTTACATTCCCACAAGCAGTGGATGAGTATTCCCCTTTCCTTACAACCTCTCCAGCATTTAGTCACTTTTGTGTTCTTGATCTTAGCCAGTTGTATTGGAGTGAGATGATATCTGAGAGTGGTTTTAATTTGCATTTCCTTAATTACTAATGATGTTAAACAGTTTTTAACATTTTTTTCTCAGCCATCTTTACTTCCTCACTGGTGAAGTCTCTGTTCAGCTCTTTACTCCATCTTCTGAGTAACTCATTTGTTTTCTTCTTTGTTTTTTGAGTAGTTTATATATTCTTGACATTAATACTCTGTCAGATGAATCACTGGTGAAGACTTCCTCCCACTCTGTGGGTTTTCTCTTCACTTCCTTTATTGTTTCTTTCACTGTACAGACGCTTTTGAGTTTGATGAGGTCCCTTTTGTCAACTGTTGGCCTTATTTCCTGTGTAGCTGCTGTCTGTTTAGAATGTCTTTTCCTACACCTATGTCTTATACGTTGTTACCAACTTTTTCTTCTATCACTTTCAGGGTTTCAGGTTTTACGTTGAGATCTTTGATCCACTTGGAGTTGATTTTTGTACAGTGTAAGAGGTAGGGGTTTAATTTTGTTCTACAAATGGTGATCCTAAACCCAAAAGATAGGACAAAATCACAAAAA
Organism: Rhizomys pruinosus; assembly: GCA_009823505.1. Classification (NCBI taxonomy): domain Eukaryota; kingdom Metazoa; phylum Chordata; class Mammalia; order Rodentia; family Spalacidae; genus Rhizomys; species Rhizomys pruinosus. The sequence goes on along the minus strand of VZQC01002447.1, from coordinate 2,135,064 downwards.
TCAGAGCAGAAATCAATGAAATAGAAACAAAGAAAACAATGCATAGAATCAATGAATCCAAAAGCAAAGAAAGAGCACCTCCAATTCAATAGTATTCACTATGAAAGGGGAAACATCACAACAGACAAAGAAAAGATCCAGACAACCATACAGGAATACTTCAAAAACCTATGTTCCAGTAAATTTGAAAACCTAAGAGAAATGGATAAATATCTGAAATCCTGGGAACCAACAAATCTTAACCAAGAAGAGATTGTCAGTTTAAACAGTTTTCCTTTCAACTGGGGGATTTGGTACTAGCATCCACAAATGAGGGAAAGCATTCCCCAATTTTTTGGGGGGGGGGGAACTGTGTTACTTCACTTAGCATAATGGCTTTGAGTTCCATCCATTTACCTGGAAAGATCATGATGTCATCTTTTTTTACTGCTGCGTAGAACTCCACTGTGTAGATGTACCACATTTTGCTATCCACTCCTCAGTTGAAGGGCATTTGGGTTTGTTCCAGCTCATAGCTATAGTGAAGAGGGCTACAATAAACATAGATGCGCATGTATATTTGCAGTAGGATGAGTCTTGTGGGTATAATACCCAAGAGTGGTATGGCTGGGACAGGTGGTAGGCTGATTTTGAGTCTTTTTTATATAATGCATTTATTGATGTTTTGTGTATTTTGTACATCATTTCTCAGTTCAGTTTAGACATATTCCCCTTTCCCTTCCCCCCACCCCACCCCAGATCATGCACTCAGCCATAACTGTCCTGCATCTTTCTCTCAGTCTTTTTTTATGTTTAGGAATTCACATTTTCCTCCTTTAATTTTATATTACTGTAAAATATGAATGCATACTTTCCACTAATATACAGTAATTAAAGAGTCTGAAAGTAAGTGGGGGATCAATTCTTGAACCTGTTAAGAGATTTACATTGTAACAACATAGTTCCTTTCAGATAAACAGAAATATAAGAATAATGTTGTTCAGCTTGCCTTTCATCTAGGGATTTGGTGTTAGCATCCACAAACGAGGGAGACCATTCATCACTTGTTTTTCTGGGACTGTGTTACTTCACTTAGCATAATGGCTTTGAGTTCCATCCATTTTTACCTGCAAATTTCATAATGTCACCTTTCTTTACTGCTGAGTAGTACTCCATTGTGTCGATGAACCACATTTTTTTCAATCACTTATCAGTTGCATGTATGTTCATTAATAAGATGGGTTTATAGCTTTCTTTTTTTGCTTGTATCTTTGCCTGGTTTTGGTATTAGAGTGATGCTGGGTTCATAAAAAGAGTTTGGAAGAATTCCCTGTGTTTGTATCCTTCTTAACCTTTTGAGTAGTAATGGTTGTAGGACCTCTTTTAATATTTTGTAGAATTCTGCTGTGAAACCACCTGGGCCTGGGCTTCCCTTAGTTAGGAGGTTTTTTTTTATTACATCTTCATTTTCCTCAAATATTTTGGGTCTATTTAAACTGTCAATCTCCTCTTAGTTAAGCTTTGTTGGTTCCCAGGATTTCAAATATTCATCAATTTCTCTTAGATTTTCAAATTTAGTATTTCAAATTTGAAATGTTCCCTTATGGTTGTCCAGATCTTTTCTTTGTCTGTTATGATTTTTCCCCTTTCATCATGAATATTATTCATTTGGAGTTGCTCTGTTTTTGTTAACTGGGCTAGAGTTCTGTCTATTTTGTTCATCTTTTCAAAGAACAAGCTTTTGGATGTGTTGATTCTATGTATTGTTTCTTTGTTTCTATTTCAATGATATCTGCTCTGATTTTTGTTATTTCTTCCTGTCTGTTGGGTTTAGGCTTCATTTATTGTTGTCTCTCAAGTGTTTTTAGGTGCAGTGTTAGATCATTTATTTGTCCCATTTCTGTTTATTTTTTAATGTGGGTACTTAGGTCTATAAATTTCCCTCTCAAGACTGCTTTTAAAGTATCCCACAAGTTTGTTGTGTTGTATTGTCTTTTTTATTCAGTTCCGTAAATACTTTTATTTCATTCTTTATTTCTTCCCTGACCCATTCATTATTCAAGATTGTGTTGTTTATTCTCCATGTGTTCTTGTAGCTAGTTGGGCTTATTCTCATGTTCATATTGAGCTTTATTGCACTGTGGTCTGATAGAATGCATGGAATAATTTCAATCCTTTTGCATTTGTTGAGATTTATTTTGTGCCCCTGTACATGGTCAATTTTGGAGAATGTTCTTTAAGGTCCTGAGTAGAAAGTATATTCTCTGGTGTTTGGGTGGAATATTCTGTGAATGTCTGTGAGGTCCATTTGGTGTATTGTATTGTTCAGTTCTGATGTCTCTCTGTTTATTTTTTTGTCCAGTTGATCTATCCAAGGGGCTCAGTGGGGTGTTGAAGTCTCCCACTATTATTGTGCTAGGATTAGTCTGTGTCTTCAGATCCTACACAGTAGTGTTTATAAAGTTAGATGCACCAGAGTTTGGTGCATAGACATTTAGGTTTGTGAAGTCTTCATGGTTAATTGTTCCTTTGACAAGGATATAATGGCCCTCTTTGTCTCTTCTGATTAGTCTTATTTTTAGATCTATTTTGTCTGATATTAGAGCAGCCACTCAGGCTTGTTTCTTGGTATGCTTTACTTGGAATATTTTTTCCATCCTTTCACTCTAAGGTGGTGTCTGTCCTTGAGGGTGAGATGGGTTTCTTCTAGACAGAATATAGAAGGATTCTCTTTCCTAATCCATTCTCCCAGTCTGTCTTTTGATTGGGGAGCTTATATCAGTAGTATTTAAGGTTATTATTGAGAGATGCATGTTGCTTCCTTTCACCTTATTTTTTGATTGCATTCTTGGTCTAGGTTTGTATTTGCTCTGTTATGTTTTTGTTGATTTCTCTCTTTAATTGCTTCAGGATAGTTGCTCCTTTCCTCTGTTATTTGGATTGCTTCAAGGATTTTCTGAATTGTTGGTTTCTTAGACATGTATTCTTTCATCTTGTTCATGTCATGAAAGATTTTTCTTTCTCCTTCAACCGTAATTGACATTTTTTGGTCTTTTTGAGACAGGGTCTCCCTATAGCCCCAGCTGTCCTGGAACTCACTCTGTAGACCAGGCTGGCCTTGAACTCACAAAGATCCACCTGCCTCTGAGTGTTAGGATTAAAGGCATGCGTCACCACACCCAGCAACATAATCTAGTTTTTTAACAATTGTATGGCATGAGGAGTTTCTTTTCTGGTCCTGTCTATTTGGTGTTCTTGTATTTGTATGGGTTTGTCTATTTTCAGTTTGGGGAAATTTTCTTCTATTATCCTGTTTAAGATCTGGTCAATAGTGTTGTCTTGGGATTCTTCTCTTTCCTCTATTCCTATGATGCAAAGGTTTGCTCTCTTCATAGTGTCCCACATTTCCTGGTTGTTCCACTCTTGTGTTTTTTGTTTTTTTTTTAATTTTCATAATCTTTACTTGAGCATTCTAGTTGTTCCGTGTTATCCTGCAGTTCTGATATTCTTTTTTCTGCTTCTTCCATTCTGCTTCTCAGGCTTTTCCCATCCTTTCCTGTTGATTGGATTAATGTTCAATTTCCTTTTTCATTTCCTCTTCTGATTTCTTCAGTAGTTCCACTTTCTTCTGGAGTCTGTCATTCTTGTCTTGTAGCTCCTTGGTTTGTTGGTTAGTTTCTTTTTTCATTTTGGCCTGGGATCTTTTCAGCATTTCCACTTCCTTCCAGAGTTTGTCATTTTCTCCCTTTAGTTCTTTCCAGTGTTTGTCATTATCTCCCTCTAGGTCCTTCTTTAGTTTTTCATTCTCTCCCCATAGTTCTCTAATTTCTTTGAATATGTCTACAATTGTTCTTCTAAGGTCCGTGTCTTGGTTTCCTTCCTGGGAGATCTCATTGTAGGAATCTTCTGTAGGATTGTTAGAGTTTGGTGTGGATTTATTATGAACTTTTCCCATATTGTTTTAGCTTTGTTTCTTTGGCATGTGGATTTGTTTGTTTGTTTCTTTGGATTCTGGCACTTCAATGTTGACTGTGCAGACTGTAATCCCTAATACTGTGCCTGCTAGGTCCTCTGTACCACAGCTCCACCAGGTTGGAGGGTGGGATTGTGCTGCTACTTTGGCCTGCATGCTTGTACTCTGTTGGCCAAGCTTCCATGGGGGAGGAGGGGTGTGCAAAGCACCACGGTGTGTGTGGGGGGCTCACCTGGGTGTCCACTGGTTTTGTGCAGGTTGTGGGTGCACGTCTGTTCCTTATTTTGAGTCTTTTAAGGGTTCTCCACACTGTTTTCCACAGTGGTTGTATGAGTTTACATTCCCACCAGCAGAGGATGAGTGTTCACCTTTCCCCACAACCTCTCCACCATTTGGTATCTTTGGTTTTCTTGACCTTAGCCAGTCTTACTCACTCACCGGAGTGAGATCTTGCTCCTATTACTTTATCATCTGGACTTCTATAAGCTCTGTCTTCCAAGTGGTGCTGGGCAATGGGAGACAGCGGCATGGACCTGGAGGACACACAGAGAGGAGTTGGCATTATTTCTTACCCTAATCTTTTTCTGTGCCTGAACTTGGCTAAACAGTAACCACAGCTGATTATACCAAGCCCTGCATGGACAACCCCCTTCTTGGGACTAATATCATTTCCTCTCTTCCATCTTTCAGTCTAGAGAGAGGATTATGACAGTTTAGTTACACACACACACACACACACTCATGCGCACACACACATTTACTTAGCCCTATGCCTACCTCTGTAAATAGTCCTACTTAATTATCATTAGAATCCCATGTAAATATGAATTGTTTCCTGTGTTCCTGAAGTTTATCTGTATTCATTGTAACATTTTTGAGAGATCCTGAGAGATTTGTCCCCTTTCCCTTATATATGCATATATAAATATGCAGACAAATAAGGATTAAGGAGAAAGGCCTTTGGAAGGTTCTAGAGAAGGAGTGTTCTCACAAGATGGCCCTGTTCATAAGTGAGGAGGGGGAGGAGAGAGCTAGAAAGCTAGTTGTCTGGAATGAAGGAAATCCTGGAGCACTTCACCCTGCATCAGTTAGAACTCCAGATAATAGTTAGAACTCCAGATATTGGATGCTATGTGAGGAGTTTGGATTGCCTCCCCATTCATCTATTACCTTCCTCATAGTTCCTTGCCCATGTTCCATTTCTGTAACCTACTGTATGCTAACCCCTGTAATAAGTCTGTGTGCTTTTGGAGAGGGAACTAAGAGAAGGTTCTGAGAAGACCCTATCATGGGGATAGAAATGGAAGTGACAGCTGATGAGTGAAAAGGCAAGAAAGAGAGGAAGCTCAACACTGAGGGGCAGGGGGCGGCTTGGGAGAAAAAGTGAGGATTGAGCCTGGAACTGGCGGTATCTTCCTGAAGCCCCCTTGAAAACTTGACCTTTGAGTCCAGTAGTAAGTTTCTCCCTTTTGGATGGATGGTGGAAAATCTCGAAGGTTTGGGATTTGATTGGATCGGGTCTCAGCCCCTCTTGCTCTGGTTTCTCTAGATCCTGCTCTTTTCAACCAATGCCCATCTCAAGAGCACTTGTCAGGGGTGATCTACACTGCAGCCTTAGCTGGACCTACATTGTGCAGTGAGACCAGATGTTATATTGGAAAGAACCCTGACCAGGAGTCAGAAGGTATGTCAGTGTATTCCATTGTTCAGTTTTTAACTGAGTCTGTGTTTGGCTTGAGGGAACTTATTTAACTTGGTGAGTTTCATTGTCCTTAACCATAAGTTGGAGGTAACATCGCATGTGATGTGTTCATTATAATGTGTGAGGCATAAGCTAAGATTTGGAAATGAAAGCCTATTTATTTATTTATTTATTTATTTATTTCAGGATATATATATATATATATATATATGATTATATTTTATTTTTTGTGTGTGCTTTTTCTTTTTTTTTCTTTTTAAAGTTTTGTGTTTTTTATAAATGGCTGGACAGAATGTAGTTTCTATTCTTTTACAGTAGGTATTTTGAAAGGAAAACATATACATATGCATCTACACTTGATCTTAGCCAAAGAGCAGAGAAGTGATATGTATGTATCTGCATGCAACCATGCAATAAACTGCTGATCTAGTTACCAACATGTATCTAGGCAACTTGTAGAAAGCCCTTTGTCCTTGTTTCAGGTAAGGTAGAATAGTTCTTAAAGGATAACAAGGAAAATGGATCATGGAAATGACAATCAATTCAGATAGAAACTGTGCCCAGCACAGGGCACAGCAGAGTGCCAACAGAGCAATGGAAACAGCTGGTGATAGATGACATGCTGAGCAAGAGGTGCCATGGAGGGCTACGCATGCTGAACCAGTGATAGACGACATGCTGAGCAAGAGGTGCCATGGAGGGCTACGCATGCTGAACCAGGGGGTCTGGAGGGAACTGCAACTTTCCAAAATACGTTCTCCAGAAGAGGAGTCCTGGGAGATGAACACTGGCAGGAGGATACCATAGTCATTTTATTTAGTTAGTTATTATTTCTTTACTTATATGAGTGTTTGCCTGAGTGTATGTAAGTACACCACATGCAGGCAATGTCCACAGAGGCCAGAAGACTGTGTCAGTTCCCCTGGAACTATAGTTATGGATGGTAGTTAGCCACCATGTGGACTATGGGAACTGAACCTGGGTCCTTTGTAAAAACATCCAGAGCTTTTTACTCCTGGGCTATCACTGCAGGTCCCCCATAATCATTATATTTGGGCAATTGGATACTTTGTGAACCTCATGAAGATTTATAATGGGCACTTTCCTAGTCAAAGATCTGATAAGGGGTATAAAAACATCCTGATTAATGTTTTTGATTCATTTTTCACCCTCTTTAATTTAAACATGAAAAGCCAACAATGTCATATCTCTTGGAAGTAATGATCAACAGAGCTCATTTTTACAGGAGACAGTGAAGTGGATTATGATGAGGGAATCACATGGCATCTGTATTTTAGGATGATCATTCTTTGTCAGTATGAAGGCAGGGGACCAATAGGAAAGATTCATTGTAATGTCAAGAACACTGAATGTATACTGTCAGAGGAGTAATGAAAAAGAATCAGATGTTTAGGAGACAGAGTATTCTAGGCAGTAATTGGTTGGTTGAATAAGATAGCAGGATGTGAACTCAAATTTATTTAAAAATCATTTATTAAGAATATAATAACAGGGTGTTGAGAAATGGCTCAGCATTTAAGAGCATTGGCTGTTCTTGGAGAGGAAATGGGTTCAGATCACACCACCCACATAATGGTTCCAGGGGATCCATCTTCCTCTTCTGATGTCTACAGGCATTAGATGCATGTGGTGCACTGTAGTAGCCTGTACACTGAGAATTACTCAGTGCGCCTGTGCAGAGCTTGTCCCTCATCAACCTAACCTGCCCTAGGTCTTTGGAACCAGATTCGTACTAACTCAACTTTAGGCTGGGAGTGAATTCTTGGACTGGCATTTGTTCTGAGTGGGAGAGCTTTGTTGTCTATTGGGACAGGGTGTGGTGGCACACACTTCTAATCTCAGTCCTTGGGAGGCAGAGGCAGGCAGTTAGTTCTTTGAGAGCTCAAGGTCAGCCCATCTGGTCTGCTTTGGTGAGTTTCCACCCAACTGCTACATGGAAACTCTATCTCAAAGGACCAGTGATAAATTGCCTCTTACTAGCTAGTGAAATTTTCATCAGCAGTTAGGAATACTGGTCTGGCTTGGGAGGAAGCCTTTAGAGCTTGGGGAATTCCTGAGCTCTCTGGAGTGCCCAACCTTTCGGTCTCTGCTAGAGACCCAGCTTGCGGTTTGGCACCTGGATCAGTTGGGGTGCTGCATAGCTTCCAGGGGTGCATATGGGCTTTTGCCTGCAAGGGGTGAGGGAGAGCTGCCTAGGACAGCTTTTGGGCTCTGTTATGTTTCTGCAAGAATTTTTGAGCCTGTTTCCCTCCTTCTTTTTTTCCTCATGGGAGGAAAAGGGACCTCTCTGGGTCTGCGGCCTCCTTGCCGATCTGGCTGGCAGTCCCTGCCGTGTGCTGTGTGTTTGTGTTGTGTAAGAGTTGGTCTCAGAGAACTGGATGAATCAAACTCATGAAAACTATACTTCACTCCATGCTTTTAGTCTCTATTTGGATGAAGGCATTATATAAAATTATTGTGATCACTTTAAGATGTTAGAGCAGCCCTCTCATCCCAGGCTCCTGATGTTTTGGATGTGTGTTTGAGTCTTTCTAAGACTATGGAACCTTAGTTCAGCTTATGGATAAGAATCTATTTGGAGTGTGTAGGTGCCTTAAGCCCTCATACTTAGTGAAATCTTATTCTGACATGCCTAATCAGAAATATAAATATTTTAATGGTGTAACCTGGGTACCCCCAAAATATTTTTCCAAACTCTCTTCCAGCACTCAAGAGACAAAGGCAAATGGATATCTTGGTCTGGTTTGGGTGGAGAACTGATACCAGAATGGCCTGGGCCAACCCTGTTTCTTGCCTCCAGGGGTGGGAGAGGGCAGCCTGGTATAGCTAATAGGCCTTACTGTGTTCCTGCAGTTATTCTCTATCTATCCCCCCCACCCCCTTCCTCCTCATAGGAAGCAAACATACCTCCCTGGGTTTGAACTGCTGTCTTGCTTGTATGGCCACTCCTGGAATTTCCCCAGCCAGGTGTGGTGGGCCACACCTGTAATCCTAGCATGCCTTCAATCTCAGCACAGCCAAAATTTAGGTTAAGGTCAGAGATATTCATTTATGAACAAAATGGAGTTTTATTAAGTTGGACTCCCAGTTAACAAATGTTTACTAAAGCTCTAAAGTTTTGGTTTAAAAACTAGTTTGTCATGACATTGTGTCTGACCACAGTGTTTGTGGGAGTGCTTCTTGGTATTCCTTCACAACTAAGGGGTCTGTTTATCAATGTTGCTATGTCTCATGGTATTAAGAAAGGAAATGAAAAAAAGAGAAAGGAAATCAGAAGGTGGGAAAAATGTTAGAGAGATATAGAAATGGAGAAGGATTTATATGAAGATGATGAGAAAGTCTATGTGAGTGATAAAAGTCTGAGGAGGTTTGTTATGGCAGGTAAAAGGTGAGACTATATGAATAAGCTTAATTTTCTAAGGTTCAGTCAACTAGCTTAAAAATCAAAATGTATATCTAGTCAAGGTTTATTTATTTATTTAATTATTATTTTTTAGTCAAGGTTTATTTAAGAGTGTTCAGCTTTTGTCGAACCTTTATATGCATATCACATGGCACTTCAAGGTATAGTAAAATGATAAGATATTCTGCGCCTCCTACCCCCTTTCATTCACAGTTGGAACACGAAGTTCCCCAGAAGGCCCAGGGGATTGATAACAGTGCACTGACAAATATGCAAGCAAAATACACATATACATAAAAATAAATGTGGATTTAAAATTAAAAAGAGACACAGCTCTACAGCTCTAGGCGGGGTCTGGCGGGGGGCAGCTGGGAGAGGGTCTCGCTGTGAACCCGTCTACGGGGTCCCCGGCCCAGAGGGACCGCGCTCGGGTGAGCAGGGTCGCGTTTCCCTCTGCTCTGGTCCCGGCTGGACTTGTGGGCGGGAACCGGGGTCGCA